>JAZAVJ010000106.1:0-127952 GCA_037954315.1 Neonectria punicea
CTCCTCTCCTCCTCCTCCCCCCCAAATCCGGCCCAACCAGGCTAATGCCCGCCTTTTCCCTCCCCCGGACTCGGTGGATCCTTCCCAGGGCCCGCCGACCCGGCACCCCGAGATACGTATCCACACTCGAATACCTAATTCATACTTGTCACCACTCCCGAGTGCCCCGATCGCTCCCGTGCCTCCCCCGACCCTCCGTGCCGCGTCTCCTCCGGCTCCGCCGCATCCGCTTCTTGCTGAATCGCGGAACCAGAAACAGACGGATGTCTCGCCAATTGCCCTCTTGCCAGCTACCCACTGTGCATTTACCGAGGAAAATCCCCATTACCCATTCACGTATCCATTCTTACCCCGCACATCTGTTCGTGGGGCTGTTCCCATGCTGAGCGAGCCATCCGGTACCGGCCATCTGCAGAACTCGGCAACCTCCCCGTGACCATGTCGAAACAAGCAATAGTCATGGACGAAGCCCCCTTATCAGGCCCGTCTATCAATTAATATCATATCAAATACACGTACATGTATGAGTGTGTAATGCCTTGCTTCGAACCCAAGGGGATGAGCGCGAAACGACACGACTCTCACCTGGGAAATCAACCATGCAATCCTCAACTCCGCCGCTGCATCAGTACTGTATCAAAGGCAGCGGGTATCGATGAACCAAACCCAATTCGTCCTTCCAGAAAACCATAGACGCGCCTCCAGGAACAGAACAAAACCACCAGCGTTCAAATGTTTCAAATGATCCTTTCACCCCCAAGCGCCTCATTCATCCACCCTCAGAATATGCACAGTTTGCCCGTCTGCTCCTCGCGCGTAATCTCGTACGATAGAATGTCGTGGTTGCGATAGTGCAGCATCAGCCGATATGTCCGCGGCAGCGCCGCACTTCCTCCTCCACCGTCACCGACATCGATACTGTTTCCGTCTCCGTCACCCAGCTGAACCGGGCCCAATGCCATGCCGTGCAATGGCCGGAGAACCTTTCTGTGTGTTTCTTCATCTGCCCGAGTCGGCAGAACCCATTCCACGCGAAACCCATATTCCCATACCGCTTCCGGCTGATCCATTGGTACAGGTACAGCCCTTCGAGTTAACGTCAACAGCACGACGCGTCCCGTCGGCGACCCGACCACCACAAGAGCCAGCTCCGGTGCATGAGCAATCATGTTGAGGCGACTTGTCGCATGAAAGTGATGCCGCAGACCTTGGTCGCGAAAGTGTCCAAAGTTCAACACATCCGGGCATAAAACTCCAGACTCCTTGCGGCCCGTTTCAAGAGATTGAGAAAAGCCTCGCATCTCGATATCTTTCTCGTAGGTCCGCAGCAAGTGGAGCTTGTTGCCGTACTTTGCCATGGCCTGCTCATCCTGTCGTGGGTGGTCATTGTATTCAAATGGGCGCTCTAGAAACGCCAGGAGCCGATTCTTGTCCCGTGGTGTCTTATAAACAAGTCCGTTATGTGGGAAGAAGGTCATGTCAAGTCGCGTTGGATATGAATCGGATAGCCTGTCGTCGGGTATTTGGGCCTGTTCCTCCGATGGCAGGCTGTTGCCCGTCTTATCGGGCGTGTCCAATTGATGGCCTTCTTCGTTCAACCCTGCAATTCCCTGCTGGAACTCATCGTACGCCTCCTCCAGCGCCCCAAGCGCTTGGTTAAGCTCTCCAAATGCTGCTTGGAAAATGAAAGGAGCCGTGCCATTGAGGAAAATCGGTGTATCATGGTCCGGTTCATCCATAGCACCATCAATCTCGGCCTCGTCTAAGACGTCTTCCTCCTGGTCTTCTTCCATCTCCTCCTCTGCCCCGTCACTATCGGGTTCTGTATCTCCAAAACCGCCATCGCTCGCGTCACTAAAGTCCTCCAGCACAGCGCCGACTTCCGGCACTTGGGCTTGGGCCGGAAAGATCATCGGAGGAAGCTGGTTCAAGACAATGGTTGCGACTGCCGCCGAAGCCAACCGACAAGGGTTACCAGGGATATTGCTGAGGATGTGCCTAACATTGACCAGGGACTGACCGCCTCGGGTCGAGGTTTCGGAAACCATTTCCAACCGACTCGTGGGGAGTCCAAATAGCTCCTCCGTTGTCTTAACCTGGATGAAGCTGGTCTCTGGAATTACAAGAACACCCCAGCCCCTAACAAAAATATCTCGGTCAGCGGGAATGCATGTTATTGCGGCTCCAGTGCTCACCTCGAAGGAGCTGGGTAGAACTCCTCGCTCTTGAGTTGGGGATGACATAGGGGAGAGATATATATCGGCGGCTGGTACAACTTCCAGATGTCTGCCAGCCACATAGCCCCCTTGATATCGACGGCACAGACTTTGTCTGCGTAGCCGTCGTCGTCGTCGACGAAGCAAACATTCGGTACATTGCCAGCCTGAGTTCCCAACAGCACCACGATTCTCCAATTCCGGGCTCGTCGGCGGACGTTTGTATCAGGCTGGTCATGGAGAGCCCGAACCATTGAGTCTCTTGATACGCGACGGTCCGAAGCAAGACCAAAGGCAAAAACAGTAACTTCATGCCGGTTTGAGCTGACAGCGATAAGGCGCGATTTCCGATGTACTGCTAGTCCCCACGCAGAAATGCCAACATTCTCGTGGAAGAACAGTCTGGGCGGTTTCTTAGACGATGCGCCCGTGTTTGCGCCACGTTGGTCGGAGATGCACTCATCCAACTCTTTCACGTAGTAAGCCACCACGTCGCCGTCATCGTAGCATGCCACAACAATCTCATCTCTGCCCAGAAGCCCAGTGGCGATGTTGTTGATCAGGTGCGGTCGTCGAATATCAAGGAACCCGCCGATTGAGCGAGCGACGAAACTGGGCGTGGGAGCAAGTTGCAAGTCGGGTTGGCGGGGGATGGTCTGTGTCGGGACGGTGCGCGGTCTATAAATGAAGATTCGGCCTTGGTATGCGGCAAAGTAAAGCTAAGACCGAGGTCAATCAGTATTGAAAAATACAGGAAAGGCGTCCCAAAAGTGGTCGGTTGGGGACGGGGAGGTCGCACATTGTACACCTGGGAAAGGGCCGTCAGGTTGTTCCGGAACTTCTGCATGCTGGGAATCAGCCTATAGATAGATGAGCCTGGCTCCTGCTCATCGTCCGAGTCGAGGCCGGGCCAGGTGAATGGCGTCTCGGTGTTTTGGGGATGCAATCCCAACGAGGCCCGTTCGCGGGCCCGAACGGCAGCCTTTGCGCCATCGCCAAACTGTTATTTCGCAATAGCATCGACTCGTCAGCAAGCACGGCACAGGATAATAGCAACATGGACAGACTCACCCGTTCTGTACAGGACTGGGCATAGCATTTCCCAACTGATATGGGCTGGAATTTCCGGGGCGGCATGGACGCGGACGTTTGGCTTTCCATCAGCGACAGGGAGGGGCCGAAGGGGGCCTCGCGGTAGAGTTGCACATGCGCATTCGGGGAGGCGGGTGGAAGGTGTTGACCATCCACAGAGGGCGCGAGATGATTGCGGGATGACGAATGAGAGGGGACGGCGATCAAGGGCGTGTTCGTGGGAGAGGGCTGCTGGCAGTTGGCGAGGAATGAGAACAGAGGAGAGACGGAGCTGAAGTGAGGGGAGATGGAGAGTTGACGTTGCGGTTGCGCTGCGTTGCGTTACGCTGCGTAATATCGAGTCGGTTGGCCACCTGCCCACTTGCAAGGTAAGATAGGTACGGGAGTCTAGGTGGGTAGTCACTGCTGCAGCTAGAACTGCGCTGCTGACTCCTTCCAGCTAATACAAGGGGTCCACGAAGGGGCGTCGGTGAGAAGGAGGTGGGAGCTTCCTTAATAAAAGGTGGAGGAGGCGAGAGGCGAGAGGCGACAGGTTACAAGCAGGCGAGAGCGGGAGCCACACAGCCAAGGTGAGAGACGTGAGAGGTGACAGACAAGTGGGTGAGTGGGTGGGAGCATGGCGGGGCCGCGGGTGCACGGGCATGTGTCAGTGGCCATATCGCATAGCGGCCATTGACGACGGCAAGTGGGTGACTGAGTGTGATGGAGTCATCGGCTAATAGTAGTAAATTCACGTACTTTGTCTTTCACGCCCCACTGCGTAAACGACCAAATCAAATTACAAGAGGGATGGATTAAATACGAAGAAAATATCAAGGTATATATAATTAGCAATCAAGAGTTCCTTTGTTATAGTACTTACGTGGGCTTGACTTACACGTCGAGGATAATCCATAATTCTCTGCAAAGTAGTAGGGTCCGATTGGTCGGTAGGTAGAGACACCACGCAGTACCAAGACATTCACTAATCAATACAAAACCCGAGGTGTCAGTTATGTACGGGCGTGCGGAGCATCAATACGGACCTCGCCCAATCCGGCGAGGAACCTTCCATCTTCACGGCCTTTAGGTAGGATGAGTGTCGATTCATAGTCTACCAAAGTTAATCACATCTCCATGTCACAGCACCAAGGTATATCCAACAACGCATATAAACCACCAAGATTCGTATCGTCATTTCCGTCAAAGGTACACCAGTCATTCAACACCAAGTCATAATAATCCACACTGGTCCGTGTTCCTTCCATCTAAACCCTCATAAGCTCCACCATGTCCTTCATCCGGTAATCCAGAACTGGCGTCACCCAGTCGTCCTGGATCAGCGAGTACGATTCCGTCACGTTACCCGTTGGTTTGCGCGGGTTGACCGCCCAGTATCCAAAATCGGTGTCCACCCCCTTCAGGAAACGCATCAAGTTCTGCCAGTAGTTGGCCGAGCCCACAGATGGATTGCTCCCAGAGCCAATCTCGCCCACCCACACCGGCGCTACGTCGCCCTCGAGCAGGTATCCCCAGTTGTGTCGCATCGTCTCAGCGAAGGATTCGTACGTGCGCTGAAGGAACCGGCCCTCGGTGCTGCCCCAGCCGGACCACGCATATACGTGCGCCGAGTAAATCACCCGGTCCTTCACATCGAGCTGGATAGGCCGTTCGCCGACGTGGGAGAGATCGTTGGAGGACTCTGTGCCTTCGACAACGACGAGCCAATTCGGTTTCATCCCCAGGAGTCGGTTCCCGCACTTTTCAGCAGCCGGTGCCCACTTGGACCATGGCATCATGCCCCAGAGGCCGCGGATCTCGTTGCGAAGGTCAACCCCGATGACGAGCGGGTTGTCCACGAGGGGCCGCATAATCGTCTCCCAATGTTCTATCCACTCTTCCTCGGTTTGCTTCACGGGACAGATGGGGCCCAGGTAGTCGTTTGCCCATGCCGCATCACAGGGATCTGCACCACAGCACCAGGTGGCGCTGGTGATATGGTTGTTGACGATGACAGCGATGCTGCCTTCCGTCAATGCCTTCACAACGGCATGGAACACGTCCAGCGCGCGCATTCCAACCAGGTCCGAGTTTGCACTCAGATGCTGGGCTTCCACGACCGGATTCTTCATGACTAACTCGTCCGCATAAGGGAGGCGCACGCTGTTGAACCCCAATCGCTTGATCGTCTTGACAATGGTGTCACGGTGTTGAATATCCAGTCCGCCCGCCACAAAAAGCTCATCGCTGGCTCCATACCAGTTGACCGAAGCAAGCTTGAAGCGACGCCCGTTGGCGTCAACAACGTGTCGGCCTTGGGTGCGCAGAGGTAGAACGTAATCAGCAATGCGAGTGTGCTCTGACGGGGGCTGCAACGGTTGTTGGCTGAACAGCTCGGTTTCCGGGTCTGGCACCCATCGCTCACTCAAGGCGGCTTCTGTATACCTAAAGTATACCCAGACGCCGCCAACGAGAAGCAACGTCACCAGCAGGCTGATGGCGCATCTAGGGCGACGAAATCGGCTCCGCTTCCCGCGACAACCCCATGAACAGGACCGCGTTGGGCGGGACACGGCCTCAACATCGAGACCATGAACATAATCGATATATCCGACGTCTTCGAGGTCGCGGCTAGCACTTTCGCGGGGACTCTCGTTGTCTTCAGCATCGCTCCAGTCGTTCAAGAGACGGACGCCTTGCGCCGTGTTCGTGTTAGTGTTAGTCGTCGCCGCTTTGCGGGGCCGGTGGGCGCTGAAGAAACCCGGAAGTTGGAGAGCTCCACCAACCATGGCACCCAGGAGGTGGATGAGGTCACAGATCACGTGGGATATCTCTCACACCCACAGTGGAGAGGCGATTCGGGAATCTTCACCAGTTTCCGAGGAGCAGGAGAAAGTCGACCACGACAGTTGGTGTCAGCCGCTCTCACGCTCTTTCGATGATTGCTATCCAAAGAGGAAGTCTGCGTGTATTCTCGCGCTGAACTAACCGATCATACCAGAAAGCCACCCGCCTAGGACTGTCGAATGGGCTGTTGAGGTATCAGAGAGTGCATGAGCCAGCGAAATCAACCAACCTGCGCTGAGGACAGGGCTTACACGTGAGAAGACAAACCCGCAGAAGACAAGGGGGACGTCGCGGGGTATGTCGACATCATTATATCACTCCCAATCTGCCGGATCTATGATGGGGCCCTTCGGAACAGCCGGGATGGGTGCTGACTGAGTCCGAGGCGTGGCTAGCAGGGACTGGCCATGATCTTCCAACAAGCACGCGACACCATGGGTCACCCCCAGTCTGCCTTGCTGCAGGCACACGCACCTAAGGTAGACAGCCAGTTTAAACCATTTTTAGTGCCATCAGGTCACCCAGCTCAGTGTACATGTAGTGGAAGAATATGTAAATGTCATTATTATTAGACTTTCTTTTTGGCTCCTTGATGGCCCACGGCCAGCCCCCTAGACCGACCCGACGCTTCTTCTCGGCGATTCGCGCTTATTGCAAACCACGTCGTCGTATGTCGTGCCTGGCAATGGCTCGCATGGCTAGCTCTTGGGTCCGCGGCCTCCGGCACCAACAAGCGCAGGGACCACGATCCAACCCCGTCCCTCCCGCTCAGCGGCGGACCTTCAGATTATCTTCGAGTTCCATCCAAGTGACCCAGCCGTGCTTCAGGTTCCCCTCTTTATTGGACATCGGGGTTGACAGACATGAACCTGCATTTAAAGCTTTAACCTTGGCTTGGCTTGGCTTGGCTTTGCCTTTGAGCCTATTCTCGATGCTCAGCTCACCGTCCGCTCAAAAGACAATTGCCCCGGTCAACGCCACGCTTTCTTCTCCCATAGTTCCTCATTGTACATAATAAATCAAGTGATCGGCTTCGTCGGCCTTCATCTCGTCAAGGCTTTCACTGTCGATGTCGAGTCTCAGCGGTACTGCATAGGCCGTCGTGCGTCGTGCGTCGTGTTATGTGTATCGTGCGTCCATGCTGTCCAGAGCAACATCCCGCCGCGTGGCGGGCTTGTTGGCGCGTTGCGAATTCTTCGTTTTCATATGCATTATTCCTCGGGTATTTCCTTGCGAAGGTCCAACCTCCTCTTTCTTATTTCTTTCCCTTGACAAAGTAAAAATCGCTCATGTTTGGTTCATGCTCAGCTCGTATGACTCTTTGTACGGGCTCGAGGGGGCATATGTATCTTCGGGGTCCCACGAAGCCACCGGCGGGGGTCGTGGGCTCGAAAACGATCGTACTGGTGCATGGTATCGTTCGGTTCGGCCGAAATAGTCGGGTGTTCTTCGTCCATCGTTCGCAGATTTCACTGGAGAAGGGGATGTTACCACGGCGCTCGAATCCCACGAGAGCATTTCGTACGAACGTGTATCTTTTTTGTCTTCGGTTCGGGCATCGACAGACACAAACTCCTTCTTGCTCCGGCCAAAGGGCTGCATAATCAACTCTGCCCATCCCTTGGCCATAGACCATCGTCCAAGTAGGAAGAGGAGCCAAACGCCGTTGAGCTGCGACATATTAGCGACCATCAAACTCGTCTTGCGAACGAAACACCTACAGCAAGGAGAAGCAGAACAGCAGTAACAGTTGCCTCGTTTATAACCAAAGAGCTTGCCTCGTGAAGGCACTTATCTTTGTCTCCGGATGCGCCAATAAGACAGCGTACCCAGTCTTCGCCGACCTTCGGGTCGTGGGTGACAGACTGAACGACGTTGTCTTGGAAAACAAAAATGACGGAAAAGAATATGACGTCGGCAATAATAATAAGCACAATGGCAATTCCTCGCCATTGGAGAGAAATCACTCGACGCACGCGGCGGTAGGCCTGGCGGGGACTCAGGGTCTTGACGCTGTTGGAGTACGTGGGGAGGCTCGATCCCTCGGATGATGCGCTACTGTCAGACAGAGATGCCAAGTAGACCTTGATACAATAACCGAAGGTAGCAAATGTGATGATGACGGTCAGACCCGCAAAGAGAAGCAGCGGGATCCAGAAGTCGGCCAAGCTGTTCTCGTGGTTGATATGGCACGTCGCGCCGAAGCGGAAAGAGAGTCCACTAAAGACGAGGGCGAGGGTGATCCCAAGGATGGGTACGCCCCATCCTGCCGCCTGGGCAAAGATCATGAAGCTGCGGCCGACCAAGACTTGCCAGCAGATCTGGAGGTGGAGAGAGACAGAGCGCAGAAATGCCCACATGACACCTGCCCAGCCGCCGAGGAGAAGAAACGAACCCGAGGCACCGCAGACCTTACTGGTCTTCATGCTATGGGGTGTGATTTTGTTATAACATTGGTCCGGTTGAGCAGCCAGCGGGATGACGAATCCGAGCTACGACCTTTGTCAGTCACTCTCGTCCATCATAAAGGAGACAAAGAAACTCACATTCATCAGTAGAACGGCGATGGTCAGGCAGATGCTGAGGTAGTGACGGTTGGTTTTCTCCACTGGCAAAAAAGCCCAAGAAACCAGAAGAAATGCGCAACATATCACGCTAGCCAGCGCGACCCAGTTGGCAACTGCAGTCAATGTGACGAAGTAATCGGGATAGACCCAGTCCGTCATAGGACATGGCAAACAACATTGCATCTCACCAACGGATTGGCAAAGCCGTCCATCGACAACTAACCATGGGATGTCAGTACTGTGGACTCCAACGTAACATGGCTCTCGAGCTCTTACATCCACCCACGTCTGTGAATAAATTGGCGTCGAAGAACGGCGGCGGGCACAGGTTGACTCCGGAGGAGTTGGCCATGGTGAACGAAATCAAGGGCGGGAACAGTTTGATGTTACAGAAGATGAGAGATGAGGCGCAACGGGCGCCGTCTGAGTTGGGAACTCTCTCTGTTTCGGTTGCTGAAGATGCTGGTTCTGCCGAGGCAAGGTAATCAGACGGTGACGGTGGTTGACGCTCGATCGAAGACAACAAAATCGTACGGCAGGCTGCGGTATGGTTCCAAGGCTGGGATACGGAGCAGGATAATTCGTCGAGCAAGCTTCGAGTATGCCAGGTTGGGCGGGGACACCGAGACGGGTTCGACAAGAGCGGCAACGATGATGTGTACGAGAGTTGTTCAGAAGTAGGACACTGAGGAAGCGAGCCCAAGGCAGAGGGGCAATGGATGGTGTTGAGGTGGATGGGTGGGTGGTATGAGTATTACACGAGAATGGGAAATGGGATAGTCAAAGTCAACGCAGAATTAATATGGCAACACCGAAAACGATGTGGCAGGACTGGAAATCAAGCAAGAGTCGGACAGTGAGAAACGAGGCCGCGCGCGCGAGGATGGAGGGCACGCGGGCCATAAAGTAGTCGTCTGGATGGTAGACAGATAGAGATGGGCCACCCACACCAAGAGGAACAAAGGCCAAGGCGAGGGCGGAGACGGAGGTCCCCTGGGTTCCTCAACTGCCTCGAGTCCCTCGTCTGGCCACCCCTGCCATGCTGGACCGAAGAGGTTTTTCTCTGCATCTCACAGCATCCTCTCCCATCCACTCGGAGCCGTGGGGACTAAGAGCGGAGGGCCCTGCCAGAGTTGGTTGGGTAGGGCACAGGGACCGTTGCGCAAGGACCAATGGGGCCGATGTGGGTGGCCGAATCGACGCGTGCTCTGGGCTCCCGGTGCTGCGAGCCACCATGTCTCGACGGGCTGTGTCTTGCCATTGGGGGGAGGGCTGCCGGCCATGACGAGTGAGGGCGCCCATCGGGAGAGTCGACGAAAGCAGCGGGGAGGAGGGTGGGATACGGAGGGATCCACCACTGTGTAGCGCACCACAGCCGGGCTTGGGATGCTGCCAGGGTCTGGAAGGGATCTGCTATGATGGATGCGTGGGTGAGTGTGTGTGCTAATGTCAGGGGAAGAGGCGAGGTTTGGCAGAGCCGGAGGTTTTCGAGTGGAGGAGGCCGGGCTGGCAGACGGCCTGTGGGGGGTGTGCTAGGTGCCTGCCAGCCTGCCAGGGGTCTGCGAGTACGTACCGCAGGACTCCCATCACAGCACTCCAAGGAAGACTCTCCCCATCTCCCAACCCCAGGCCCTGGCATCCAGATACGGCCAATGCTGTGAGTGAAGTCACTCAACCCACGGGTCGCTTCCTCTGAGTGGTAGGCTGCTGCTGTAGGTATCAGGTCGGTCGTTTGTCGAGACCCGGATCCGGGGGCCCGTGACCTCGTAACACGGGGAATCTGCCACCCGGGTTCTGGGCTCTGAGGCATGGGCAGACTGTTAGATGGACGGACTCTATTCGTAAGAAGCCTAGCATGGAGGGCGCGAAGATATGGGGGAGCCCTACGAACCATGTCGGAAAGATCACCTCGAGCCACCAACCAGGGCACCAGGGACGTTCTTCTCATCTTCTCCTGGGAGATGAGTACCTCTTCAGCGATCACTGATAGGCACGAGGTGCGTCGTGCCTGGCAGATAGTCGCCTCTTTTCGCCAAGGTGTTGTTGGACGACGCTCCTTCGAGGAATAAGTAGCCACCGTCTTAGTCGCAGGTTGCAGGTTGCAGGTGGAGGGTACCTGCGCGGTTGGAGCCGTGGAGCAGGTGGTTTGTCAGAGTGTGGCTTGTACCTGTACCTGTGCGCCGTTGCGTAAATCGCATACATGCATGCATCCAGCATGACCTGCTGCGGCCATGCCGCTCCCGGCACTGCAGACCCAACTCCCTCAGAGGGCCTCCAAAAAGGCGGTGCTGTCCAACAGCTGACCAGCCGTTAGATGTGATAGAATTTAGAAATGCTCACACTCAGCCAGTCTCCCCTTCGCAGCGACTTGTGATATGTCGGCATGTCGGTGAGTGGAGCCCACAAAGTATTTCTGTCACCATCGTCATCATCGTCGTCGTCGTCGTCGCCGTCGGCCCGCCCCTCATGTCGTACCGACATTGTTTCACCAGATGGAAAGCTTACGCACAGGTCTCGCCGGGCCACGTTCTTTATTAGCTGAGTACCTGCGCAGTAACTTACGTATTAATTGGTCACGCTCTCCATGGCATGTCGCACCGCCGATGCTAGACTATTCTAGATGGGCTCCATTCTGGGGGCCTCAGACGTCCAACAGTCGACTTACGGGGGGAGAGTCAGGAACAGCGATTTCAACAGCAAGCAGACACTAGCCGCCGCGGCATTGTCGAAGATTCGCAATACGAGAGAACATCATGCGTCAAAGCTGAGGGTTTGTTCCACCTGGCCAAGGACAGCAGCGCGGCCATCTAGACTATCTGCTGATAAACAGCCTAGATGCCGAAGCCCTCGCAAGGAAGCCTTGGAACTGTCACGGGACCCAGCTGGCCACTTTGTTTTCGGCATCCTCCCGTCTCCTAGGGCTGAGACAATCGGATACCACCTTTCTTCCCATCTAAGAATTCTCAACTTCTTGGGCAGCATCCCTGGGCGAAGAGAGTAGATGCATCGTCATCTATCACCATTACGTGCAAAGTCTCCGTCACGAGTGAGGTCTCCGCAGCAGAAAGACTGGTCGGTTTTTACTTTTTTGGTCATTCTCCTCGTGGCCAGAACCAACAGACCAATCCTCGCATCCATATGCCCTTTTCGGATAACTACGAATACACCAAGACGAAACAACTAACCGTCTCCACCAATATGTTTCCAAGCTCGTACCGGTACCTGTCCCTCCATCCAGCGTGGTAGCATTCGCCGCCGTCTTACCTACGAGCAATATGTCCAGTCCAGCACAACGAACCCTTGTCTGAGGCACCCGCCTCCCGTCTCCCCCGTTTCCGGCTAAAGGCGCCCATCCCGTTGGTGTTGGATTCAAAACTCCAAAGAGCCCATTGCCTGCGTGGTTTTTTCGAGCCTGTGGCTTGGTGCTAGCACTTGACCAGTTATTCCTGCTAGCAGCTGGCTATTCCTGGACATCCAACCTATCCAATTGTCTGCACCAGCGATGACTCGAGTGTGACTGATGAGAGAGCGGCAGTGACAGTTAGTTAGTTGCAGACGCGCGAGCGTCAATATCGACCTCTGTTGAGACTTTTTTTAAGGCTGTTGGGACGTCAACATTGCACTCAGCGCGGCAGTCCTGGACCAGTCACACCCGCTCATCGGCCGTCGCTCATCGCCGCGCGCCGTGTGCTGCTTTTCTCGGGGAGTCATTCGCTCAGCCCCTTGAAGCCTCTCAGACGGCCAGGACGCGTTCCTTTGCTGTGAGTGGCTTCTCGGCCCTTCTTTCCCCTCCTTCTCCACAACCACCACACCCCGTCAATTCTCGTCACTCTCATCACGCCCCTTGTCACCATCGCCATCCCCATGCCCATGCTGATTGACCATGCTCGTTGCTCATTGTGTCCAGTCCTTTTGGCTGTTGGTAGGAACTCACCCCTTGTCCTTTGCTTCGCCCAATCGAGCTTGCGATTGGCCTCGCCACCTGGAAACACCAAGTTACCATGTTCCTGGTACCGTGCCGCCGAGTCTGATTTGCCTCTTACGCTTTGAGCCTGCACTCTGACAATCAATCTCCGCAGATCCAGTCATTACCAGAGCGTGTGCTCGCTGTGCGGCGGTAATTTCGCTTGATCTACAGCCCTACATACACGTCGAGACTGCGAACCTACAATAGCCCTGGGAACTTCCGTTGGGCTCGTCTTGTCCAATTGAGGTCACATACCAGGGCCACATCTACGCGTGGGACAAGGCATCGGACAAAGCATATTCGTCAGTATTTGGAATGACGTCTCGAAGCCCCAGACTGATTAAGAACAGATGGGTCCAACGGTTGGCTGTTTGGCGGAGTCTCCGCTTGCAGCTAGCCATTGCCGTGTTGTCCTTACTTTTGCTCACAGCTCTCGAGACACGACTTGACTTGACAGTGCAAAGTACGACGGTCACATCACCGTCTATCAAACCCGTCACTCACAGCAAATTCTATCTGATCTATCGTATCCGGAGCTGCAGCACCGTCGCATGATGTCGAGATTTTGGCCGTACCAACAGCATTCACTCGTTCAGTCGGTGTGCCACACTGATGCATAACGTACCTTGCATCCACGGAGGCACATATCCAATGCTCACCCTACACCACCACCACCCACCACTTCCCCGGCCCGTCATCTAACACCCAACATTTAGCCACCTCCTAGGATTCACTCGTGCATCTTGGGTAGATGAGAATTTTCAACTTTTTTTCGGCCCTTCACTGCAGGGTCTGAGACGGCAGACGTTGTTCCGTTCCCATCCATATACGAAACACCCAACAGTTCGGCCGAGTGAGACGCTGCCTCCTCTCTATTGTCGAGGACGATAGCAGTGAGTTGACTATTCGTGCTTCGATCCAGCGCACCCACCTCATACTGCTGTGTATTGAGTATCCCTCACAAGATCCCCAAATCATCTTGGTCTAAGCTACAAGAAACCTTGACAAGTGTCGAGAATCAATGAGACCAACCCCAGGTTCAACATGACCACCATGCCGTCTTCATCTGCAAGATCCCCTCTTCATCTCTTTCCCCGCAATATAATCTTACTAGACTAGCAAGCCTCTTTTTACAAGCTCGGCATCATCATCGGCGACTCTGTTATCCAGCATGTGAAGGCTATTATCAGATGCTTCCTCAGTCTGGAGAGCCTCACCGCAATACCCATTCCTCCGAAACCCATGGCGATGACAATATAGCCTTGCGCATGAAGTGTTCCGTCGGAGAGACGGTCTGGCTTCCTCAAAACCCTGGGTCGTGTGGCTGCATTACCTCAAGCCATCTCACTGAACGGGCACGGCCGGTCTGTGTCAAGGCGGTTCAGATGCCGTTTCTGGAAAATCGACACCGTGGAACTAATCTCCCGGTCTCGAATCTTGTAGGAGCTCAACCAGCACGGTCAACCCTCTCAGTTGTAGTTATTATGCTGCTGTCAAAGTTTGATCGGCCTCCCAAAACCTCAAGCGTCACGTCTCTCACCTTCTTCGCCTGAAGGACATGCAAAAGCGGATGTCCCTCATACCCGTCCCTCGCAGGGAGCGTGCCGGTAAGCTAGACACATCTGGGTTGTTACGCAGAGACAGCGGAATGCAACCCTCCGGACACGGCTTCCCCCCGTCCGCCGTGGCGGGTGTCTACAACGCGCGATTAGGGCAGCCACTTTTCGGGGCACGATAGACCGGATGGGATAGCGACGGCGCACTCAAATCAATAACAAAAAACATGCCTCTTCATCCAGACCCCGGCTGTCGGGAACGTCTTTGAATTCGGTACGGTACGCTAATCCTGGCGCGGTTACAAACGTCCTGGCCGAAATGTCCCCCGTCAAAGGCGAGACCAGGGGTACTCGCTTGGTTTCCGCAGGGATACCACTCAAACGTCACATCGCCTCTCTAACGACGTTCCCCAGCACGCTGAAGGCAGGCGATGTCGGGCGAGGTCGGCATGAAACTGAAAGACCAGAAGAAATCTGTGTAAGGCGTTACAAAAAAGAATGGGCCCTGGAGAGAGGGTTCGGCCGTTGGGGACTACGCATCCTTGCCCGACGAGGAGGATCCAAATCAAGGTAGACGCATTTCTGACATCCCGGAGACACTACGAACAATTCGCAAATCCACAACTGAAGTTCAGGCAATTAGTTCCATCCTTAGGGCAGTGCACGATCATCGCTGTCTCGTTTCTCCATGAACGGCTAATAGGAAATTAGGGCGTTTTGGTTGAGATTTAATCCCAATTGGAGGAAGTGGAGGACGTGGAGATGCATGTCGCCGATTTGGTTTTCCGGGACAGAGTGAGGGAGGACAGCTAACAACCTAGTAAAACACCACAGCTTTCGAGTCGATTGGGCCGGGATGCTTTATCTGCTCGGTGCAACTCGGAACAACTAATCCTTAGCGACACGGTTTTGTCAAGTTCTCGTCATCTCTACGCGCAGACGCGTCTCAGCTCCTACAAAACCGCTCGTTCACATCATTTACAGATACTTGGCCTCGAGCGTAAAGGACCGTTCACGCCGCCACGCGGGCTTTTTCGGGCCCACGAGAGGTCCAAACGTCAAAGAAGCGATTCTCGGCCAAAGAGACTCGTCAACAAAGGTATTTCGCAGGTTGGCTGGTGCTGGTTTCCACCTCAGGCGTGTTAGTTGGGTGCGCCCCAGACCTTGAGAAAGATACTAGCTTCATTTGGCGTCAACTCCGAAATAGTTTACCACGATCGCTTCAGGCCAGTTTTGGGCTGGGTGCGATTATATCTCATATGCCCCTTGCTCCTGGTCCGGATCCCCGCAATTTCTTTCTCCGCCCCCAAAGATCACCTAGAAAACTTCCTTGCAGTTGCCTTCAGCCCCTTGCAAGGCCAGGGCAGGGGAAGCTACCGTCTTGCAGATAACGTGGTTTGAGGGCCTTGTTCTTGGCTGACAGCTCAAAGCGGAATGAGACCGGTGTCACTTCTGACCCCTCCCAACTCGTTCTGCCCTTCCAGAACAGGATACTAGTCTCAACTGTCATGAACCATCCCCAGGCTAGAAGGTAATGGTTCCCGCTGAAACTAGCGCAGCGAAGGATGCTAATGAAAAGTCGAACCTAGTCGTTAGTCATCGGAGGAAAAGTCTCCTGTGCGGTCCTGCCTCGGGGGTCTGGCTGCATCAAGCAGTTTTTGGTCTCCATGATCTTCTGCAGAATGCAGCCCTGTGTAAGGAGTAGGACCGGACAACCGTCGGGGCCGGGCTAACCATCCACGGCTTCACCTCCTGCAACAATCTCCATGCGGTGAAAAGAACCACTCTACGCGAGGCCCCACCCAGTGTGAGCAGTGATGTAGTGAAGAACGACCTGGTCGGCGACATGTCGAAACCTGGAAGCCGGATCGATGGCCAGAACTGAGACTCATGATGGTGCCGCCGCGGTGGTGAGTTGGGCTGCTATGGTGTCATCTAATCAGGCCCACCGCGTTTCACTGCCTGGGTCGGACGGACCACCAGCCTTCGCGATTAGCTCCAAGGCCCACCGTCCAGGAACTGACGAACCCGATATATCGGTCGCTTAACTAGCGGCGTCGCGTCCGCCTGGGCGTTTCTAGACATGAAGGGTTTCCCAGTTGTTGCGGATTTGCCAAAGGGCTGCAGGGCTGATGAAGATTCAGTTGATCCACCAAATAAAATGGAGGTCGACTTTCAGGGCTGGACGATACCTAGTCTTGACACTTTCCAGTTCGGGTTTACTCTTGCATGTGTTGCAAATCATGCAGTATTGGCATCTCCCATCGCCTCGTTCCTCAGGCTATTGCAGACCTGCCGCTTCTGGATGCCTGACCAGGACCTTTGTTATCATGGGCCGGAGACACTCGAGGAACAATGCTTTATGCATGCATTGTTCGGCTTAGCCCGGCGCTCTTCCGAATGGGCATCCACATATGCGATCTCTCAGCATGTCCGACAGTTGATTGTTCCCTCCAGCTGCGCTTTACAGGTCGCAAGGGGGAATATTCCAGAAGCGACGTTGGATGCTCAGCAAAGGGGAAAACATACGTTTGCTCATACGACACGAGATAGAGGCGTCCATTCAGGAGTCGTAAGGCCCATGCAGGGGCACAGCGCGAGAGCCAGTCCGGCTGGCCATCGGTGCGTCCCCGTCCTAAGTCCCGGCCAAGTATAACAAATCCTACGAACCGGTGCAGCGGGTAGGAATGGAGGGTTGGTCGCGGGAAGGATTTACTCACCTGTGCATGAGGTTTCGTGGGGTCATGTAAATGATCAGTCGACTCTGACTTTGAATATGGTAGGTTCGTGCCGTAGTCGAGGTTGGAGATGATTCGGGAGAAAGCATGTATCTAAAATGAGTGCAATAGATAATTTAAAGTTATTTCACATACATATACTATAGATATACAGCATATTCTTATCTAAACGATGTGTGATTTACATGGAAAGTCAAGTAAGATTGTCCCGACGTAGCTCATCTCAAGTCAATTTCATCACTGTGTGTAGGGTAAGTAAATTTGCAAAGACACATCAAACTTGCCCAAGGTATCACAAACATCCACAACCACCTGTCTATGAGGGATAAACAGTGAATGGGATAAAAATCAATTGTCTCTTTTAAATCCAACTTGCAATTTTCTCCCACTTCCACAGAACTATATCCTGTTGTTATGGTTCTAAAATCTTGGATAATAAACGCTCACAACATCGTAAACGAGCTACCCCGCCACACCTAATTTTCAACTCGGGTTTTACCATGGCCAACATCAACCTCATCAACTTATTCTGTCATCCCAGCGCTTCCACTTAACAGCCAGCCGCAAACTGGCATACCTCATCAAGACATATACATATACATTGACAATACTAACTCCTGGACTATCTCACCTCGAACGACGACTTGCCGTTTCCCAATCACATCCCCCACTTCGCGATTTCACCTCTCCACACCAACTCAGCCATGAATATCCCCATCCAGACTTCCTGGCAGCTCCAGAATGCCGAGGGAGAGCCCCACGGCTTGGTACGCGTGAGAAACCTCCAGTCAGCTATACAGGGCCCTCAGGACGCCTGGGGTCGTCCCGGCAGACCGCAGCCCATTCTCGTGTCTGCCGAGGTCTCCCTTACACAGCCGTTTGGTTCGTCGTCAGCGACAGATGCCGTGGCCTCGGACACTGTGCATTATGGATTGCTCAGCAAGGCGATCATGGCGACCCTGGCACGCCTGGAGGTGCAGGCAGCGGCTGGTGAAGTTGCCTCTTTGCACGCTGTCTTGAGCAGTATCTGGTTGGATCTTACGGGAGTCGACACCCTAGGTGCATCCTCGAACGCAGCCGAGAAGAGTGCATTCTTGAACTTGAGATACGTCCGCCGCCTCACGGTATCGATTATCCTGACAAAGGCGTCGTTGATGGGAAGTGGTGTCGGCCTTTCCGCATCGGCTGTGTTTCAACAGTTGTCTATACAAGCTCGAGGCTTGACGCTGAGCCTCCAAGGACTCCGAGTGCCAACGCTCATTGGCGTCAACGACAACGAGCGCTTGGCCAAGCAGATAGTGGTGGCAAACATTGGCGTCGAGATGTACGCTAACACTGAGGATGACTACGCCCCGTTGGAGGCAGTGGTGGTTGACGTGAGTGCCGAGGAAGCGTAAACCCGAGGGTGAAACAACTGACACTTCCGTATAGGCTATGACAAAGTCGTCGTTTGAAACGCTGGAGGCGCTGGCGACCGACCTTGCGTTCCATATCAAAACGCACTTGTTGAGAACTTCCGCTGGTTCTCCGGAAACACCGACCTGGCAACTCCTGATTGGGTTGGAGAAGCCCACGGCGGTTCCCTTTGCGGATGCGGCTTGCGTAGAGCTGAGGTCAAGCACTGACGACGTGGCTGCATTGTGACACAGAGAAATCTCAGTCAAGAGTAAGGGGTAAATGGGAAACAAGCTCTATATAAACGCGCTGCATATGTGACCGTGCCCCCAAATTTCTTCAAGTACGCTCGTCGTGAATGCGATATGGGAGGCGTTCTATCTGATAACCTTCACCGGATCTAGCTCGGACCTGCGAAGCTAATTTTCGAAGCCTTGGCACTGCGGAATATCGCCGTTTGTGACAGTGCGAACAAATTCGGGATCCGGGTTGAACATCATGACGTGGAAGTGTTCCACGGCGTTGACCGACTTGAGGTTGCGCCAGTTCTTGAACCAGATGATCTGTCAAGCTCAGTCAGTTTATGGCTCTATGATATGTGGACCGCTTGGAAGTTTGAAAGACTTACATGGTCATCTGGCACATGAGATCGGAACATCCTCGTGACGAACTCATCAATCTCCTCCCGTGCGTGGTCAGTGAGATCTCCCGTATCAGGATCTTCCTGAAGATCGAACTTGGTCCATACGACCAAGTGGACAATACGGGGGTCAATTCCATAGGGCCAGTCGTTGATGAGAATCTTGAAGTCCTCATTGAACTCAAAGGGGCGACCGCGGGCTTGTATAGGCGCGCTCCACTGGAGGCGCTGGTTGAGGACGAAGTTGGCAACGCTGCCGTAGGTCTTGGCGAGATTGAAGGTGTAGGCTTTGTAGCGACGCAACTCGGAGGGCACTCGCTGGAACTGGTCGAGTCGGTTGGCTCCGGCGATCCGACGGACCTCGTCCCAGCTGAGGACGTGATAGTCCGAGTCTGGAGTGGAAATGATGCCACGGTCTTTGTCGGATATGTCGAGGAGGAAGCCGGGACACTCGCGGGACCTTTCGGACTCTGGGACGTTGACTTGCCAGTACGGCAGGGCTATTTGGCTGCCCATGTTGTTGAGTTTTCAGGCAATATATTGAATTTGTAGATTGATATCAGAGGTCCTTGGCACGAGGCGTGATATGTGAAGATCGTTAATGTTGCGGTGTGAGATGCGGAACAGCGGAACAGCGGCGATTAGTTGTTTCTCTTTTTAAAGGCGATGACCGGACTACGCGACTTGACGCAAAGTAGTTCTCCAGACCGGGAGGCGGACTCATAAACGACAGACAAAAGAGGTTATCGCGGTTATCGCGGGACTCGACGTTGACCGTTTGTTTCAACGATGGAGCCGCGTCGAACGAGGCGCGAAGCTTTCCATCCGGAGCTACGGCGTGGGGAAAAGTGGTACAACGCTGGGCAGATTTCATGACGACCCGCTCTCTCTCTGGGACCCGCGTCTGACAATGACGGGCAACTCTACCGAGAGTGACGACAACGCTTTTACTTGCTACTTGTCGAAACGCTGGATTGGCGACTTATACGACGCCGAGAAGGTTATACATTCTCACGCTTTCATAGCGGCCAAGTGAACGGCGGGCGAACTGTCTGTTGTCTTAGACCCATCTGCAGCCCTGTGGAGAGAGGCGCGGGATGGTCCTTTTTGGCGGGATTTAGCCGCTGCGCTGCATCGATCGTCTCCGGTAGCTGCTGTAGTTTCCCGAAGAGAGGAGAAGAGGAGATGCAAGAGGCATCGGGGTGCAGCGATAGCGTCTTGGAAGATGGGGGCAACTTGTCTAAGTGGATTCTTGCATTTGCAGAGTAGAGTACGGAGTGTTTTTGGTCGTGATTGTGAACAACCTTGACAAGATTGTTCAAGGGCATTATCCGAGAAATGTGTCTGGCTCGGAGCACATAAAACACATCTCGAACAACTTCCCGGTCCAGAGCTCTGTATCCGAATCTTGACACATGCATAGGATTGAAGCCGGTAGTTGTGCTTTTTTGTCCAATGCTGGGCCCACGTGGCTAGGAGCAAGGGACCGGAGAGGTTTATTAGCAGAGGGCCCGACAGATCTAGATGCAATCAAGTAACGCACTCACGCACGTCTGTAATTAATCTGTCTTGTCGGAAGGGTTTGATGCACGATTATCAATGGATGGGAACGGGAGTTCCTGGCCTGTCTATAATACTAGGCATTGCTATCGTCGCAGCTCATGATTGACGGTATTATTGGCCGTTATCTGAGAGGAATGCAAAGTCATAAACCAGAAACGCCCCTGGCAGATGGCACCAAAGCCGCCACCAAATTGGTAGGTTCTCAACGGGCGCCTGGTGGCCGGAGTACATTAGCATGACCTCGGTCTCTGGGCGAGGCTACATCGTGGGTCAGACAGACAGACAGCCACGGGACGAGCCAGCCCACTCTTCATTTCGCTGAGCGATAGACCCATCGCGCAGGGCCAATTGCAGGTGTCAGATATCCCAGAGCCGCCGTCTTGGTCGCCGCGGGTTCTGATTATTGTCTACCATCCCCTGTGGTTATCGGGACGCACGGGGCCCGGGACCTGTCTGTCTGTCTGCTCTGTGTCTGGACGTAGTAAAGAGCTTGAAGGAGCTTGGGGACCGGTGGGACGTGCTGGCGGCGGGCGACTTCGTTGGTGTTGGTGTTTATGTGGGTTTGGTGGCTGGTGGCTGTGGCCAGGCTCTTTGGCTCTTTTAAGGGCGGGGCTCATTCTTTTTGAAGATAATGATGACACCTGTACAATACTTGAGTTGCCTACCCGACAGGACCAACAGTACTTGCGAGGACGGAACTGTCGACGGGCGTGTTGAGGGTGGGAGTGATTTGTTTGTATGATTGTGTGCGTATCCGCGGCGTTAATTATCCGGAACCAAGGTGGCGACGAACAAGAGGGATATTATGTGCGCACCAAGCAGGACTTGTTCATGATCGGCTATCATGATGCATGCAGCCACGACTTTGGTTGGGCTGCATGCTTCATCCTGTGCGGTAGACTCATCATTTCATGGAGTTCTGGATCTTCACATGCCCCCCATGCCAACCCACGAGCCAGCCATCAGTGATAGAGAAATTTGCTCAGTTCACAGCGGTAGACCGTCTATTACAAGAAACCGACGGTACCAAAGTATTCGTAGTCTCGTATGCCTAGTACATCCAGAGAGGGAAACAACCAGGGATCCTGGCCCGTTGCCACGCCACAGATCGCTGCGAGCAGTGGGGTGGGCGCCCAGGTTGGCGAAATCAGAAATTAGCCATTACGACGGGAAGAGAGCAAAACAGTCCGACAAGAGGACGACACTCGGCGAGCAGGTTACGATAAAAAGAGGCACATGGCATCGTCCAATCTTGCCTGCACACGTCCTCGTTCTCCCTTGTGTTCTCTCACCCCTTCTCCCGTTCTCTCTGTGTGAGTGTGTTCATTCCCACGGCGTGGCGAGACATTATCATTGCAAAGCGTCCCGAAGAACGAAGGGCAAAATTGCGATTCCAGGGCCACGCTCGCCAGTCGGAACCGGAGCAACAGAGCTAACAAGTGTTTAAAATCGCTAGGCTTATCAAAACAAATTAAAAGGAAGAAGAGAAGGGGGAAAAAAAAAAGGAGACGAACGTCCTGGGAAACTACCTTACATACGGATACAGACCAGCTCGCTCCCTGCCCGCTGCCGGCCACTCACCCCCACCAAACCCATCGCCGCCCCGCACCCGCCTCCTTACCTCATTCATTCCCTGACCTGGGTTCCTTGACCGTACTTCACCTTCGACAAACCTCCTCCCGACATCATCTCTGAGTGAATCTCGCTCGCCATCCTTCTCTTCGAACCCGCCCGAACCCCATCCGTCCAGACATCCTCTGCAATGGCCAGTGCAATCAAGAGCGCGCTGCCGTCCCACCTGAAGCCCAGCTCTGCTGCTGGCGCTGATCAGGAGGGCGTCTTCGAGCGCCGTCATGGCAAGACTCGTAGCCACATGGCAAGTTGAACCCCTTTCTTGACTCTTTTTCTCCCTCCCAATGCCTCCCATGATACCCCGGGTCCGTCGTGTACGCCTTGGAAAGCCACTGCAAGTAACGGAGCTGTATCGAGCTTCGGAATCTTCACCTGGCAGTGGACGAAATCCATGAGGCACACCCGCTACCGAGTTCGCCACCGGGCAGCATTGCAAGGGCCGGAGTTGTCTCCGACTCTCCATCTCTACGAGACGAGGAAATTTCGGCCCTAGCAAGCTGTCTTGAGGAGGTCATGCATCGAGCTTTCCACCCGAGCTCGAGCTTTGTTCCAGAGCCCGTGCTGGGAGTGTGCAAGGTAGTGGGTGGGCTTCTTCATGATGCCCGATCACCGCATCTACATCTTTTGCTTGACCGCCCACTTGGACGCAGCTTCACGCTCATACCCCTCACGACAACAAGCACTTGAACCTCGCGTGTCTCAACACCAAGCCCCCGTCCAAAGCAAAATGATTCCAAGGCAACTGGCTAACATCCTATCTCGCAGGCCTTCGAGAACACCTCGACCAACGTCGCTGCTGCCCAGATGCGAAATTCCCTGACCAACCTCGCCGAGTCCGTCAAGGATGCCGATCAGAAGAAGGCAAGCTTGCCACCCAATTGAATACCAAGCCCCCGGCTCCGGCTAACACCAGAGTCAATAGCTCTTCGAGACGGAGATGGACAACTTCTTTGCCCTCTTCCGACGATACCTGAACGACAAGGCCAAGGGCAATGCTGTGTATGTCTCATGTCCGAAATGATAACGATGGGATAGCCACTAACAGGCACACAGTGACTGGGACCGCATCACCCCTCCCGCCCAGGGACAAGTTGTGGACTATGAGGATCTCGCCAATACCGAGTCTGTTCAGTTCCTCAGCAAGCTCGCCGTTCTCAAGCTCAACGGTGGTCTGGGTACCTCGATGGGTTGCGTCGGCCCCAAGTCCGTCATTGAGGTCCGTGACGGCATGTCCTTCCTGGACCTGTCGGTGCGACAGATTGAGTTCCTCAACCGCACCTACGACGTCAACGTCCCCTTCATCCTGATGAACTCGTTCAACACCAACGACGACACGGCTGCCATCATCAAGAAGTACGAGGGCCACAACGTGGACATCCTGACCTTCAACCAGTCTCGTTACCCCCGAATTTACAAGGACTCGCTGCTGCCCGTCCCCAAGGACTACGACTCATCCATCACCGAGTGGTACCCCCCTGGTCACGGTGACGTTTTCGAGTCGCTGTACAACTCGGGTATCCTGGATAAGCTCCTGGAGCGTGGTATTGAGATCATCTTCCTGTCCAACGTGGACAACCTGGGCGCCGTCGTGGACCTGCGAATCCTCCAGCACATGATGGAGACCAACGCCGAGTACATCATGGAGTTGACCAACAAGACCAAGGCCGATGTCAAGGGTGGTACCATCATTGACTACGAGGGCTCCGTCCGCCTGCTGGAGATTGCCCAGGTGCCCAAGGAGCACGTCAACGAGTTCAAGTCGATCAAGAAGTTCAAGTACTTCAACACCAACAACTTGTGGCTCAACCTCAAGGCCATCAAGCGAGTGGTGGAGAACGATGAGCTCGAGATGGAGATCATCCCCAACGGCAAGACGATCCCCGGCGACAAGAAGGGCGAGTCGGACATCTCCATTATCCAGCTCGAGACGGCCGTCGGTGCGGCCATCCGTCACTTCAAGAACGCCCACGGTGTCAACGTGCCCCGCAGACGCTTCTTGCCCGTCAAGACGTGCTCCGATCTGATGCTGGTCAAGTCTGATCTTTACACGCTCAAGCACGGCCAGCTGCAAATGAGTGCGGCCCGATTCGGCGATGCCCCCCTCATCAAGCTGGGTGGCGACTTCAAGAAGGTCTCGGACTTTCAGAAGCGGATCCCGTCGATCCCCAAGGTGCTTGAGCTGGACCACCTCACCATCACTGGTGCGGTGAACCTGGGTCGCGGTGTGACGCTCAAGGGCACGGTCATCATCGTCGCCACTGAGGGTAGCACCATCGACATTCCCCCAGGCTCAATCCTGGAGAACGTCGTCGTGCAGGGTAGCTTGCGTCTGCTGGAGCACTAAATGGGAGATGTTTATGGGTTGGGCGATGCCGCATGGAAAGACAACGGCTGGCGAACCAAGGACGTCATCTTAGATATGTCATGATGGATGGGGTAGAAGCCTGTCAACAACGGGAGTGGTCGACGGGGTGTTAATATGAGTGGTTCAGAAGAGGACGCGCTTCCGGGCTTGCGGACAAAAGGGATGGGCTCAAGCCCACCCACTCTTTGTCAAACCGAGGATGGTCGAGTGCACCAGCTGGCAGCTACCAGACTAGGTATATACAGAGAGCGTATTAATTGAAGGAGAATTCGTCAGATGCGCACGCACGCAACGTAACTGAACCCCACTGACGTCGAGGCACCTGGCATGAAGCCAGATGACCATGGGCACTGGCAGATCTACAACAACTTAAATTACAGTTGCCGAGTCGAGGCGGCGGAAGCCAAACACCGGTGGCAATAGCACTGGAAGGTTGCCAAGGGAAACTGAACAATGCTAGGTGAGGCTAATAATAAGGCGCAACGAAACCTGAAAGAGAGTTGAGAGACAGAAATGGATCGACGGCTAACCAGGTGCGTAGTACAGTACTGTACCAGCCAACCTCGTCATCACCAGGTGGCAAACATTCCTGGGACGGAAGATCCTAGGCTACGAACGAAGAATAGCGTTTGGCGCCGAGAAGCTGGGCTGGGCTGGGCTGGGCTGGGCTGGGCTGGCTAGAGCAGGTATTATTATTCGGGATAGCTTCCTGAGGGCCAACGACGCAAATATTGGTTGATGAGACTTATTCAGATGTGCCGGTGGCTGAGCTAGCCCTTCCAAGGTGCGGCGGCAGTCATGCGCCGGCGACGCGCCAGAGCAAAGCCACCGGTAGATAGCCTGAGCATCGGTTCAGCCTTCGGGGATCATCAATCATCCCAAGGGGACGGTTCCCGCTGACGGCTTCTGACTTCCGTCACTCCCGCTTCCCTGCTGTTCGCTCCCCTTGGCGCCCTGGCCTTTTTCAACGCCGAGGCGCCGTCATTCCACGGCGGATGGCGGGACAGGGGGGTGTGCGGTGATGCACTGTGGTTGGGCGCGCGCTGGGGGGGGGGGGGGCTGTGGGAGATGAAAAAGAATGAAAAGGAAAAGAAAGGAGGACGACGACGCTAATCCACTTCGTGCGTACATAGGTAGGTACCTGATGCAACGTCCATCGGGCCTTGGTTTTTTTTGAGGGAAAAAAGAGGATAAAGTTGTAAAAACTTGGATGAAAGCGGTGCTCTAGGAAGTTGGAAAAGTGTGGGAGGGGGACCTAGAAATAGAAGCTTTCCGTAGGATCCATCTAGAGTTTCTTTCTCGTATCGGAAGCAAAAGGTGTGGGCGATGGGGGACGCCATCCGCCGGGTTGACAACCTTAACTTGATGGGTCTTGGAGGTTTCCATTTCGCTCCCTTTAGTTGACGTCTGAAGAGGACTTCGCGCCGTAAGTTCACCAATGAATTCATCGTTGAGAATTGCGATAGCACCACCTTCACCGGTCTTGTCTTCGTCCTCAAGTACATAGTACTGATTTCTTCTTTATTGCTCTTCCTCCTCTCCACTCTTCCGGGATCTTTTCTGCCCTTCCATCCTTGCCTGCCCAAGCAGGAAAGCACCGGCCGGGGGGTTCCTTGAAGGGGCCGTGTGGGCTCGTGCTGCGCCGAGATAGCCTTAGCCCGGCGGCAGGTTTTTTGGCCTGCAAGATCTCATCATCTAGGCTCGACCGAGTGTCTCACTCTGAGGGGAAAGGGGGGAGTCTGGGCGGAAACAATAGGACCATGAGGTAGAGACGTGTCTGACTAGCCTGACAACAATGATTTCTCCCGTTGGGTTTAGGCAAGACGAAGAGAAACCAAAAAAAAATTGGAGGGAAAAACGAAGAAGAATCTGGACTCGCTGATGCGATGACAACAGCCGCTTGAGGCGGACTGCTCAGGCTGTGAATGGCGTGGCGTGGCGCGGGGAAGATGGTGTGCGGTGTAAGACCGTGGACGACTGTGTGTGTGTGCTATCCTCGCGGTGCGCGCCTCCGATGGTGTTTTGTGTGTGGGTTGCAACGGCAACCATTGGCGATGACGACGGTTGTTTTTCCAAATTCATTAGTTTAGGCTCTTCCGTCTCGGGTAGGATACCACGGCGATGACGATGCCCGCTTAGCCAGAAGCCGGCGGCATGCGGGTTACGTGACTGCGTGCGTCTCTTGGCTTTGGGAAGAAACACGTACGTATGCCCTCCTCGGCGATATAGGCCAGGCCTCTCTCTGCTAGTGAAGCATTAGCAGCCGGGAACTATGCAACCCGCCTGCTGAGGGAACTGCCGGTGTTGCCCGTCGTCGTCTCCTCCCCGTCCTCGGAGTATTGGAGAGCAAAGCCGGGGGAGTATAAGCGGCATGGATAGAGTCATAGCATCAGTTGCCAATTGCCAGCCCGGGGTTGGAATTCGGTTCGAGGCTGGACTGACGAACAAAACAGTGGAGGTTTGAAGAAGGCTTGTCTGTATCAGTACTACGTAGTTCCTCTCTCGCTGGGCGTCTGGGTCGATCGCATGGAACCGACCCCAACCGCGCCGCCCCGGGGCTGTGTGTATGTGCATCCGTACCACCACCGGCTTGCTGCGTGCTATGATGCTATCCCATCGGTGTGCCATCCTGTGGCTGCCTGGCGTTATGCGAAGGCGTTGTACGCGGTGGAACCAGACGTGTCTGCGTGTGTGAGTTGTTTGCCGTCGACAATGGCTGACGACGATGCAGTCAACCCAATGTGTGAAGATGCACACACTTCCAATCGAGGCGCAAGGGATCGTTCAGCCCAGCAGCGGATGGAAGCCAATCCCACCGCGACGCCACCACCCCTAAACTAAGGACCCTGCGTAGGGCCGCCTTAGCGAACGCCAGGCTGAAGCGTGGCTCAGTCAGACCAGTCCGTCCAGCGCTGTTTGTCGGCTTCAGAGCTCAGAGCAGCGACAAAGAAATCAGCCGCAGGGTGAGCAAACAAACAATCACCAGGACCTCGCCTCCTCATTACCTCCCTACTACCATGTAATTACTGCGTACGTCCATAGTAGCACACGACTAACATCATGTCCGTTAATTGTCCAGGGAGGTGGCCCCAGAGAAAGGATGAAGCCAACACCGCGCTGCAAGCAAGTTAACTGTCCATTCAATCAAAAGACCTGTCCCAATCGGGAACCGTTGTGGGTTCCGGAGGGGCGGCCCTATGCCAATAGTGGCAGCGTCCAGACCGCTTGGAGGGGACTAATCTTACTGCAGAGCGTAGTGCCGAACTGGCACCAGGCACAAGTGACAATGGACGGACGAGGGATGGAGGGGGGGGACATTGGACAATAGGCCAAGTAATTGGCTTCAAGGCGCCATTCGCGGCGTCTTTCAGGAGAGAAGATATTTTAATCCGGAACCGGTGGTAGCTGCGAAGTGTGTTTGCTGTACCAAGCAAGTACTGGAATGGGTTTGTCCCAGGAGCTTGGAGTGGGATGGAGTGAAAGTGAAAGTGAAGGTCGGCTGGCACGGAGTACGGCACAGCAAGCGCAGCTTGTAGGTAGACTGAGGGCAATGAGGCTCCCCGACTTCCCGGCTTGTCCACTGCAGTTCTGTGCTCTGGATGATCCTGCTGGTCGTTGGCGGTCACACGTCGTAGACTCGTAGGTACCTCGAGCGCCTCCTGAAGTGCCTGAAGTCAAGATGCACTTTAGCATGGACCAACCATGGAGCTCAGACGACGGGGCTTAGGCTAGACCAGACCCCCCGGTGGGCTAGCGGGACAGCCCCAGAAGACAATTTTGCCTCTTGATGCACTTCATCCCACAGCGCATTGGGCCAGTCAGATGGCTCACGGGGCCTCGGACTGGGTCCAGTTTTGTCGCCAGGCACAGGCCAGAGACAGGCCACAGGCGACCACAGTGTGTGTGCATGGATGCTTGGGTGGCCCTGGCATGCTCCAACGGGGCTTGGTCAAATTTCCCCATCCATGCCAGGGTCTGCATCGTCCATGGTCCGTTGAGGTGTCGGGGCCCGGGGGGCGCGTTTGGCGGGTCGAGGTCACCGGGCAGCGGGCGTGTGGGAGCTGGAATGTGTGGTGATGAGGCAGGCAACTTTGCCAAGGAGCCGCCTGGTCTGGAGGGAGAAAGGAAGAAAGGAAGAAAGAAAGCTGGGCGGGATGGATATCGAGACACCTCCCCTTGTTTGCCTGAGGTGTTGTATGCCCGCCATGCAAGGTACCTTCATCTGGACAAAGGGTACACCCCTCACTCTATCAGTTGTCCCATGTAAGGTGGTAGCCAAAGGATGCTGCGAGGTACATCGCAATCTGGGGCAGCACCAACCAATTCCTCCACGGGCAGGTTTCCGTTGCTCGCTCGCAGTATCGTCCCGCGCTCCTTCCTCCCTTTTAATACCCTCCCTCCTGCCCTCCACCTTCGTTTGTTCTCTCTCCCTCTTCACCAACGTCTTGTCAACTCACCACCCCGTTGTTCCTACTTATTGTAAGTCTACCATCTCCTGCATCCAACCTAGAACGGACACACCCATGCACCAGGATCAACATGGATCTCGATATCGATGTTGAATTCTCCGAATACGCACGCCTCTTTCCGTCCCATACCCAGTCATCCATCACCTGCTGTGCTCTGCGAGATCATACTGTGCCAATCGGGGTTGTGGGTGTCTTCATCCGCCGCAATGTTGGCAGCTGTCCGGGCAGTGCCTGCCAGCTGTCGACGGCCTTCAAGCTCCCACGCCCTTATGTCTCGCACCTCACACGCGACCTCTTGCCCTCGCTTCATCACAACATCGACACGTCTCGCCTCACCGCGCTTCACCACAATTCTGATTGGGACTATCGACTAACTCGCGACGCGCAGTAATTACCAGTCACTCTTTAAATCGAATCACCGATTCCCCCTTACATTCAAAATGCAGTACTCTCTCGCTACTCTGGCCACTCTGGCCACCGCTGTCTTGGCTGTTCGCCCTGCCTTCACCAACACCGCTTTCGACGTCGTTGAGGGTTCTCCCTTCACCATCACCTTCAGCGGCTGTGCCGATGGCTGCACCATCGTTCTCCAGAATGGTGACTCCAAGGACCTGAAGGACTACGATACCCTCACCGGTATGTCCCCTCAAATATTCACTGTGTAATGCTGCCTGCTAATATCCTCAAGCCTCCGCTGAGGGTGGTTCTTTCACCTTCACTCCCACTGATCTTCCCACCGACAAGTACAACTTCAAGATCACCGACAACGACACCAAGGAGTTCAACTACAGCGACCAGTTCGACTACGAGGGTTCGGCTGTTGCCACCACCTCCACCAGCTCTGCCGCTACCTCCACCACCGAGGCTGCCTCCTCTACCACTGAGGAGGCTACTTCCTCCACCGAGGAGGCCACCACTTCCACCACTTCCGAGGCTGTCCCCACTACCGAGAAGGCCACCACCTTGACCAAGGCTGTTTCCACTCCCAGCCACAACAACACCACTCCCGTCAGCTCCGCTGCCTCTTCCACCGAGGACTCTTCCTCCACCGCTACTGAGGGTTTGTCATGTCCGCTTTCTCTGTCGTGAATCACTTATACTAACGCAGTGATGGTAGATTCCACCTCCACCTCCGCTGCTGAGACCACCGCCGCCACCACTGTTCCCGACAGCGGTGCTGCCCGCATCTCCTCTTCCATTGCTCTGATCGCCGGTGCCGTCATGGCCATGGTCTACCTCAACTAAATTTACGGGTACGATGAGTATGTGTTGAGCGAATGGGCGGAGGATTGATGAGTTTCTTAGCTTCGGTGTACACATTTAATGGCCTCTTGTTTTTTTCGGTTACCCCCGGGAGGCGTCTACGGCAAGGAGGATAAACCGGAGGATGGTCGCACGCCTTCTCTGCGTGTCTCGAGCGCCAGTATTTAAACACAATTGAGCCATTACGGGTTTCACTTTGAGCTTCCTATCTGTGACATGATGTTGTACTGTATGTGCGTTGGTTGAAGGGTGTACGTCCCATCTTGGGCCGCATGGCTCGTGCTCTCTGACGGTTGGCTGCTTCATCTTGTGTTGACGTGCATTGGTTCTCGTATTGATGCGCGTTGGCACTTGTTCCTCGTGACTGACAGCGATTTATCCTTGACTTGTGGGGAAGCCATTTCGGCGTTCCTGTTGGGCGATTGACGTCAGATGTAAGACGTCAAATCAAGAAGTCAATCAAGACGTTACACGCCGATCTCCGGCCGCATTTACCGTCGCCAATTGTCGCATTCGCCGACCGTTGTCAAGCCGGGCCGTCGACATGGGGGGACCATGAAGGGCATCCCGGTCGCTGTCGTCGTCGGCGCCAAACGACACGCGTCAGGGTCATGGCCGACAAAGCGAAGAGTGGACAACATATCAGCGGGTATAAGGAAAGGAACATGGGCATGCGTAGCAACGTCCTACGCAAACGAAACATGCAAGCAAGATCGGGCGGTCGCGCGGCTGGGAGATCTATCCGTCTGATGATCTGATCTCAGCCGGCATGCAACGAATTCTTCGAGCAGATGTGGAGATGTGGTGTGTCGATCGGTTCTGACGTCAAGCCACGCGCTCATGCGTGGTGGTGGAATGCCAACGAGTGGCTGGGAGGTTGAGATGGCGATGCATAGTGGTTGTGGAGGTGGCGGAGGGGTGGAGGTGTATTTTATTGACAAACTTCATTTTGGAAATCCCTTACATAGTGACGTTTCATCCCGGATGGTACTGACACCATCAATGTAGCCCTTTTCTATCGTACAAAACCTAAAATCCTCAGCATGTGTTGCAGATTGCTTCGTAGATGCGACGTCGATCCTGATGGTGGAATTCCAGTGAACAAGGAGACGTCACTGAAACAACGCCCAAACTCCCCGCCTGTCCCAGATAAAACCTGATAATAGTCCCTAAAGAGACAAAGAAAGGCAGAAGGAAAGAACAAAGAAAAGAAAGAAGAAAGAAGATTCAAGGGAGACCCTGCAGTAGGCGTCTACAGCATTGGGGGTCGCGCAGTGTCGGCCCAGGCGCCGATGCCAAACATGCTGGAGGCCGGGCCGTCGACGCAGAACGGGCCGAAGGGCTCACCGAGCTCGATGGAGGTGTTGGAGGAGGTGTAAGGGAAGGTGACGATGGTGCTGTGACCACGCTGACGGCTCCAGATGCGCTCGTGAATGGAACCGCGGCTGTACATGATATCGTGAAGACGCATGTTGGAGGCGGTGAGTTCGTGCAGGGCCAGCAGGGACGTCGAGGTCAGGGCGGCGCCGGCGTTAGCGGGGATGGAGGTGGAGGTGGATGTTGGGGCCCGGGCGGCCAGATCCGCACCGGATGCGGAGGTGGACGGGGCGGTCGGGGCGGAGGGCTCCGAGCCGATGTCCTCCCAACCGGCGTCGATGGGGTCCTCGGCGTCGGGCGTCTGCGCGGCGGTTGCAGGTCCGGCAGGTTCCAGGACAAGATGATGCTGTTTCTCGGCAGCAGCCTGGCCGCGTTCGGCGGCGGACATGTTGTCCGAGTTGTACTGTGGATGGCGCGCCTTGGTGTGGGAGGCCAGCGGCGTGTGGGCGTCGTGACGGTGGTTCATTGTGGCAGCGGGGCGAGTGGGTTGGAGGATATTGAGTCTCAGTGCCTGGATGATGGGATGATTCACGTACGGAGAGGGAGGAGGTTTGTTTGTAGATGAGACGGACGGCGCTGGAGCGGGGTTGGTTGAAACTGAGACGGAGCGTCTAAGTGGGAGCGACGATGTTCTCCGTCAGACTCGAGAGACGCACAAAGAAGGAAGAAAAGCTCTTGCGAGATCGCGGGTGTGTTCAATATGTATTCTCCACGCGGTCTGTAGTAAATCTAGGAAAGAAAGAGAGAGGTCCCCTCGCGGGAGGGGAGGGCGAGCATACCTACATATATAATCGCAGCTTGCTGAACTGAAGCACAGCTTCTAGAGCACGAAGCACACGCGACAAGCTATAGCCCGGGCGCTGGCGTGAGATTTGTCAACGGATCTCGTATCCAATCCGTGGAGGCGGAGGGCGTGGGGTGTGCGTGTGATGGTGATGCAGCAGTAGGAGCAGTAGTAGTAGCTGTGCCCTCGTGGGAGGAGGGGGGTGAACGCGTCGAGAGTCCTGTCGCACATGAAGGGCGGCGGGGCGGGATGCGTTGGCGCGGTGCCAATAGACAGACGAGCTTTCAGCCTCTTTGGGCTTTTCTTCTTCTTCTTTTCTTTTTGGTGTTAGGGGTTCTCACACCCCTCCTTGTGATGGATGCATGCCTTGTTTTCTTCGGGAGGGAGGGATGGAAGAGGTGCTGCGAGATACCTAATGGAGGTTGTTGGTGTTGTTGCTGTCTGGGGTTGCGCACTGTGTGGTTGAGGCGTGTTGATTCTGCGGGTTTGGCAGTTGCTGGAATAATAGACGGATTAAGATGCTTGGGACTGGTCGAGATGCCGAGACCTCTCGAGAGTAAGCCATCTATCGTATCATCCGCTCCGTACTGATACATCTGTTTCTCTGTCTTCCCCTCTGCCCCCTCCTGTCTTTCCTTTTCTCTCTCTTACATCGTACACCCCCCGTTCGACACCAACGATGATGCCAACGCCCAATCCTTTCCCTTTGCTCTCCCCTTCACCCAAACTCCGCATCCGTGGCTTCGTTTAGCGCCTCTCCCTCGCCTGATCCGATGCACATGAAACCCCCCGCTACACCTGCATCTAGAAACCTTCTATGCCCTCTGGAGAGCCATGATTGCTCGCCTCGTTTCCCCGTGGTTGTTGAACCGCCTGCCACCCCCTCCGAAGGCGGAGGCGAGGAGATATCTCCAAGCTAGTCCAATCTACTGAGGGTAAGTAGAAAAAGGCCGGAAACCCTTCCGCTCACGTCTGCCGGATGAACCCGACGGATGCCGAGACGGCGGTTCGCCCAGCGCAGGCAAACAAAAAACGTCACCGTCGCACAAAGTTGTTCTTTGGGCTGTTCTACGCAAGCGCGCCGTGTCGATCGGTGACGCAACTGGACGAACTGGAACGATCTTTGGATGCAGGACCAGGCAGGTCTCCGCTGGGGGGAGGGTGGTGGAAGGAAGGGGGAATCAGGAACCTTCGGATTAGTAGTATGCGTGTGTCTTTGCTCTGACACACATCGTGACATTGAGTGTAGATGTTCCGTATCTCATCTCGCCCCCTTCTGGAAGAAATGATGCCGGCCAGGCTTCCCCGCAAATGGCAATCGGCGATGCTAGATAGAGGAGGGCTTGTTTCAACGTCTGACCGGCCGGTGCTTATCAGAAGAAGGTTCGTTGTCAGCCGGCACGCCCCAAAGAGATAGACAATTTACGCCATTGAGAATGTCAACTCGATGCCACCGGGCTTATCAACGAACCTAAGGAATCTCGCACTGTCACCCATGTAGTCAGTCTGCTGGCCGATTAACCGGCTGCACCGGGGCCCAAGTATAGCAACCAACCAAGGCTGCAGACGAATTCCTCTTCGTCATCTTCCCACTGTTGCTGACTGTCGTCCCGTCCTAGACACATGCATCGAGTTTCAGGTTGCGACATGCCCGTCTTGCTCAAGATGCCCCAACTCATTGGCGCTGGGCTAGCCGCCCTACTTTTTTGTCTTGTTTTGGCCGTTACATTTCCACCGCAAAGAGACACGGGCATTGCACAATGAGGTCGGGCCCGAAGTCTGATGGTCCCGAGGAAGCGTTCACGGCATCGGGGCCACGCATGTGACGTGAGAGGCTAGATGTCGCAGGGGAAAGTGTGACATACAAGATGGGAACGGCTTGCTGGAGATGGAGCGATACCGGATCATGGAACGTGCATCCGGAGGTTGGATACGATTTGCTGTACACCCAATCTACGTGCAATGGAATACTGTACTGGTCTCTTTGTACTCCCTTGAAAATACACACAGTGGGGGAATAACTAGACTACCACATAGGGCGACTGACGCTGACGTGCCCCGGACTCTTGTCCTGCATGAGTCCTACATGGGGTAGTCTAATTAACGCCCCTTTTTGACGCCCCTAGGGTGTTCGTTTGTTCGTTCGTTCGTTCGTTCGTTCGTTCGTTCGCTCCTCCGCGATAGGCTACTCCACGTCATTCATCCAGACGCCCCCGTGATATCATTCGGCCCTTGGCGATGGCAAAGAGCCTCATAGACCTCACATACCGCCGAAGAAAAAAGCAAAAAACACACACAAGGGGCCTTTTCCTCCTTTACCCCGAGGTGGCTGTCCGATCGATCCCTTGCTTACCAAAGAACCGGGTTTGTGGTTGGCCACCGAACCCGTGATACGTAAGGGACGTCGATAATGGACACGGCGTCTAGATGGGGAATATGATGCGACGAGATACATGTGTAGTCAAACCAGTCAAACCAAATGACCGGGCGTTAGGGCAGGGCGATCAATGTTTGTTTGTTGGGGATCGTTGTTATTCCGATGATGACGTTAAGGAGGGTATCCGTCATCCATTTGCACTTTGAGATGAAGTATACGATCATGGTATATGTCAGCTACGAATAAGGGCCCTCTGAGACGACACATGTTGCCCTCAGGTCCTCTACCGTCCAAGCACATGTCCGAAATCGCATCATGTGTTCGATGTTGATCAATGATTACGACGATTACAGATACTCACTAACAGATCATTTACAAATACCACTTACACAGAGCTTGCATTGTTGGGAGGAGATGTTCCTGGCAAGTAAATCAATGAACTGTACTAGTATATACTTATGCAATGCTATCTTGTGATACATCCGCTCTGCTCCAGCCTCGAATCAAACCATAGGCTGAGCTGCTCTGTCACGAACACACCCCCTAGGCGAACGCGTACTCTGTCTCATTCTGCCGGCCGTGTCTCTTACCCCTCTAGGACGCCTCAGCTGTAGCGCCGCCCTTCAACTAGGGGTTACCCAAAACCAGATTCACAATGCCCTCTCGCAGCCCAAACGTCCCGATGTTCTCATCCAGGATGGTCATGAGGAACTCCTGCAAAGCGTCGTGGCTAACCAGGTGGTCGCCCTTGTCTAAGTTCTTGAACTTGACCCGGAAGCCGAGCTTCTGGAGGACTTCAAGGGCTTCCTTGCCGTGGGTCCGGGGCACGAAGGTGTCGGCGGCGTGCACTAGCACCACGGGGGTGTCGACGTCCGTCAGTGAGGCGGTCTGGTCGTCCGTGTTTGTGTCGAGGAAATAGCGGAGGAAGTTGACAACTCGTGTGAGGCGGTCCTCGCTGCTCTGCTGAGGTCGGTTGTTCATCGGCATCCGCTTTGGTATGGCCGGAGGAGAAGCAGTGGACTCTGAGTCTGGCTGGCTCTCAGGATCTCCCTCTTGCTCTCCCTCTGGCTGTTCCTCTGGCTGTTCCTCTGGCTCGCTCTCTGACTCTCCCGCTTGCTCTCCCTCTGGCTGTCCCTCCGACTCGCTCTCTCGCAGAGTCTCCAACTGGCGAGAACCAGTCCAAGAATTGAGCTCGGCTTCGGAAAAAATCCGCAGGTTCTCGGCGATATCCATATCTCTATCCTCGTCGGACCGCATCATCGGCGTCAGAGCAGACCACATGATTTCCTGCATCTGACTTTCTAGAACTGCATCGAAACCCGGAAACTGGTACAGACCAGCAGGAGGCATCAGCGGTTTCCAAACCCGCTGACCTCGGTGCGTGTTGGTGCCATGGACATGAGCGGGATCGTCACCCCCTCTGCCTCCGAAGAAGATGGGTGCCTCGTAGTCAGCCCGGTAAGGAGGACCCACGAGACTTGGTTTAGGGGGAATTGGGGCGTCTTTCTCCTCCTGGGGAGGGTCCACGACGATGATGGGGACCTGGGGCTTAGCAGTGTCGTCAGACTTCTGCGAGGCGAGATCCTCCTCCGAGGGAGGCGAGATCACGGCTGAAGGCACGTCTCTGTCGAGAGTGTCATGAGTCGCGATGGAGGCTATGTCGTCGACGAAAGGCATCCATCCGCCCAACCCGAAGAATCCTCCCAGCTTGGTAGTAGTCTGTAGCAGGCACGCCATCCCAACCGCGGCGCCCATGCCGATGCCTCCCACGAAGACGTTATCCCAGCCCACCTTCATGGCTTCAGCCGTGACGAGAGTATCCAGCTTATGCGCAGCGTCCGCGACTATTCGCCACTCGGCCTCCGGTCCGCGTCGGTCCGTCTCCCCGAGCTGGCTGAGGGAGAACCAGTTGAGTAAGCCCGGGTAACCCGGAGTGGCGAGGTCTCCGCTGGGGAAGATAAAGAGGACCTGGGGCAGGATGTCTCTGATGGCGATGGGCGCCAGAGCAGCCTCGAGCTCGGCGCACAGGGCCGCGCCATTGGACACACAGTCATGAAGGAGAATGAAAGTGTGTGTATGGGCTTTCGAAGGCTGGACCGTGTGAGTTGGTAACTGCGTCGGTTCGTCCATCGTGCGCTTGACTTACTGTATTATTATCGGTAGTTGTGTCAGTGTTAGTCGAGTTGTTAAGAAAAATAACTGTAGCGATATATGAGGTTTTAGTTACGGCGAAAAAACAATTGGGAGCGGAAACCGGTATTTGTAGTTATGGACGGGCACTCATGTTGTGTTAGGGGGAGAACTCGCATTGCGTGTTCGTATGTGAATCACTGAACATCTTGACTGTGTTCATTGATACGGTTGTATGCACTGAGAAATGTTCGAACTCGCTGTCCTGCCTTGAGCCGAAGTTGGGTTTCCTGCCCAAACAAACTGCACAAAGAAGTGCTCGCAATATAGTTGATTGAAAATTCGAGAGAGTATACGTGCTAACCAAGTAAAATAAAAGTGCTCTAACATATGTTATTTGGGGCCATATAGTCAACTAGCGCATGAATTGGGCCATAGATCATGTTGGGCAGCGTTCTCCAGCATAATAATTCGTATTCGTTAACACATAGAGGTTCGTTTCTTGTGTCTTCATGACCCGTGCCTTGTTCGTTGTTCCACCGCCTTGCAGTGCTTTGTTGTGCTTTGTTCTTAGCTTCCGTCGTGATCTGCGCCCGAAGTGACTCCAACAGCGTTGGTCCGATCCCTGTCTCTGCGCTCGGCATCCATCGTCGCTGCCATGCTCCCCTTGCGTCGTAGCCCGGGAGCCTTGAACTTCCTCACCACTTGATACGATCGATCGAGCTCATTCTCAACGGCGCAACGGATCCGCAGGGCGGCGACCGCGGGCCACACGCTCCGCTCGCCTCTCAAGATCCAGTAGTTCAAAGTCTCACGCGTAGGTGTTTCCAAGAGTCGGACAAAGTCTCCCCCGGTCACCTCGGGAACCAACATCATCGAGGCGGCCGGGACTTGTTCGTCAACAAGAAAGCGTCTGATGTTTGCGGGGAGCAGGCGCAGTGTATCCAACTGGCGGAGTCGATGCCGTATTTCCAAGCCAACCATCCTAACCAAGAAGGCAGACACCTGCGTGGTTTTACTCCGTGCTTCGACCAAGGACGGACCATGCATGTCGGACTGAATGAAGGGAATAAGATAGGGGCGAGCCTGGCTGACGATGAAGTGGTTGACATTGAATAATTCGGCGATACGTCGAAGAGGAGAGTCACGATCGGAATATGATGTATGTGTCCAATGACGAAAGTCGATGGTATTTGCGGGGGCCCATGGCACGATGTTGCCGTGAGCGTCTTTACAGAGCATCGTCGTCTTCCGATGACCGTACAGCGAAGCCGAAGAGGCATTGGATGCCACAGCAGCGGTCCAGATCAACTGGCACAAGTTAGTTTGGATGCCTTTAACATATGAAGACAAAAAACTCAAGAACTTACCACGTTGGGAGCAGTAAGGTAGTTAAGGAGCGTGGGAACACCACCTTGACCTTCTGTGGCGACGGTGATATTCAAGACCCTCTTACTTCGGTTGTACGCCTCCTCAAAGGTTAGGTCACCAACGTTGGATCGTACACACTCTTCCAGGACAGTGACATCGAGGAAGTAGCCTTCCCGCGTGAAACGGCGGACTCTCCGGAGCAGGGTTTCCCACCGCGAGCGAGATGTCTGGCTGCTAGATGCTTCGATGCCACCTTTGGACGCGAAGGCTGAGAGGTCGATCCCATCGCCGCTCAGGACGGCTGGCAGCTCGTCTTCCGTATGGATGGAAACAAGAGCTGCGATCAGTGCTCCGGTGGCCGTGCCGGTGATGATTCGCGGGAGAAGGCCACGGAGGAACAAGGCCTTGACCACACCAAGGTGGCACATTCCAAAGATGGCGCCGCCCTGCAAGACGAGGGTGCTTCTTCCAAAGGCCTGTCTCGTATCGTGGATGCAGTCCAGCTTCATCTGCGTCGTCAGCGTGGTAGGATTTCCATGGCCCGTCGAAGAAGGGCTGGTTGGGAGGGCGCGGATGTCCTCGACCGACTCCGCGACCTGGGTAATATATTCTTCGATGAGATACTTGGTGCCGGCAAAGGAGCGATTGTAGAGTTTAGGCGCCGTGATGTTGCCCAAGTTCCGGACCAGACCTGACCGCAGGAGGTTGACCAGCTGCTGGAAGTTGCTGCCCTCGCGAGCGGTGGCAAGGGAGTCGAGTCGGTGGGTGATGAGGCGCCAGTCATAGTACTTCGAGGTCGGGTTGTTACGCCTATGAGCGAGTCAGCACAGCTCGTCGACAAGACGGCGATGACTACCGTACCAGAGATCGAGGCCGAGCAGGTTGTCTAGGTGCAGAGCGGCTTCTTCCCAGTCCTCAAAGGTCTCAGCATTGCGCAGGAGATGCAGCCAGAGCTCGACCGGGCTCTTGCGCGTGTACCAACTGCTCAGCTTCTGCAGCAACATGGTCAGAGAGTAGATCGCAGATGGCCGTGAAAACCACCAACAACGGTGGAAGCACCGGCTTACCCTCTTCCAGAACTTGGCTACGTCCACGACGACGCCCCAGACAGTCACAGCTACCCCCATGATTGCCGAGGGACGATCACAAGCACCATCGAAGACAGCCGGAGCGATAGATAGAGTCGGGTCGAGCGCAGGAGGAGGCACGCGCGCCTAGTCTAGGTCATTCTAGGGAGCGCCGGGCCACATGCAAGGCAGCCAATGGATTCGCGACGCCGAGAGAGAGGTACGAATAGAAGGGAGGCAAAGGAGGGTGTAGAACGGGGTGGTTGTTGCTGGGCCCGTAGAGCTCCCCGCAGCGAAGCCCTTCAACAAACCGTGACGCTAAACACAAGCATGTGATTGCCGATGAGATCACCACCAACCGACAATACCTATCGGGCCCTCGGTCTCACAACCTGAGCCACAATACCACCTCGCAAGCCTCTTGCGCATCATTGCAGCTGGGAGGAATGTTCAGCAGGTATGCGTAGGAACGGATAAGGATTATGCAGTGCTTTGGTATACTCCGAGCTGCCGCGTCCGCGCGAACTAGACAGGCGATCATTCGATCACAAGAGATCAGGAACAAAGACAGTCAAAGTGAGCATCGCTGTGTCTATTTTCTTCATTCTGATCTCCACGCCGTCGAATCGTCCCCGCGGCACGTCCTCAGAATAGCCCATTATTATCGTACATTGCCCGTCCAGCCCCTTCGTCCCCTTGCCAGGTTTCTCCCCAAGGCACATTGCGACAACCATCTCGTCATCGTCGGCGAGGATTTATCTAGTCATCGTCGTCGTCGATAACATTGCGCCGCCGACCTCGTCCCGATGCTTCGAGATCAGATCCATCAGCATCTGAATCACGGTCTCGAGTTCTTCGCTTCTTTGAGCGTGGCTTCTCTTCCTCGTCGTCGAACATGTCATCGTCGCCATCTCCACTCTCCAGTTCCTCTTCATCACTACCAACAACAAAGTCATCTTCGAGGTCGTACTCATCCTGCGGGCGGCGCACACCCTGAGGTAAGTCGTCATCGGAATCATATTCCGGACCCCGTCGTTTGGGCTTGGCAGATCCCGGCGCACCACGTTTCCGAGAAGAGCCAGCACCCCGTCTGCCACCCTCAAGGTCTCCGATAGAGAGACCCCCACGATTAGACCTGCCAAATCCACCATCCATCTTTGCGGCAGCATTGTCGCGTCGTCGCTGGGCCTTGAGCCTCTCCTTCTCTGCCATCTCTGCCTGCTTCTTCTGAAGCTCGGGGTCACGAGTGGTTCTGATGATCATGTCGCCTCCAGAGGAGGTCTTGCTCGCCATGGCCATCCTTTCAGCCAGAACAGACAGCGCATCGTCGCCGACAGCCTTGTTCGGGCGCACGTTGTACTGTTCCGTGATGTGACCAACTGTCATCAGAAGGTTGCTCCTCAATTCAGCGACGGCGGCATAGTAGTGACCATCGTGTAGCTCGTTGTATGGCTTGTCGGCAGCGGGTGCGAGACTCTTCTTCTGAATTTCGTATTGCTCGCCGCCAACTGAAATCGTAACCGATCCATCGCTCCAGCGGAATATGTTGGTGTTGCTCTTCAGTTCGCCAGTGCTGTGATCTCTGCGGACTCTCGCGACGTGTTTGGGGTTTTGAGACTTGGCATTGACCAGGTCGAACTCGCTCGGTTCGTACGTGTCCGGGTCGTATTCCTCAGGATTGATTTTGATGAACTTGGGGACTCGTAGGACTCGAAGCTGTAGAACTCTGTGAGCGCATGTAACGGGACGGGGAGGTCGCAACACCTACAGCGCCATCTTTGGGCTTCGGGATTCGGTGCCGATACATCTGAATAGCGCTGACGACTCGATCCTTAGTCTCCTGCGGCGGCTGTTCATCATCGTAGTTGCGGTATTGGCCGTAGTTGTCTCCTTCTGGGTCAGAAGCGAGCTCGTCGTCGTCGAGGACGCGTTCCTTGGTGGACGCAACCTCGTCGTCGCCCTCGTCTCCGAAGAGATCCTCGCCGCCCTCATCGAGAGGGTCAATTGGGTCTTCTGAATCGGACATGGCGTAGTAGAAGCAGTTGTGCAGCTAAGTGTGAAAGCGATGGGGGAGCTACGAAAGGAAGCTCTAGTTGTTTGCGAAATGATGGAAAGGCATGCGGTCGCGAGGCTTTGACCTTTCGTAGCGCCGGCTCCACTGCCTTTGGCGACTGACAACCTTTGCCGGAAAGACTTTAAGTTAGGCCTGAGGCTGAATATGCACCAGCCACCCAAGGCCAGAAGCCAGTGACAGCACCAGCCACAGATCCTACGGGACGAGGGAAGGAGGGAAGGGGTCATGGCGGAGTGGCGGTAGACGCTCGCTTAGATGCCCAAAACAAGCATAGCGTGCTTCAGGTGCCTCGAAACCGCGTCAAGTTTAGGGGACTAGCGAGGAAGGAGCCAACTGGGGCATCTGGCACTTGCACTTGGGCAGTTACGGAGCTCCATCTCCAGCGAACCGACCAGCGACCGACATCTCTTGACCTCCAAAACCCCCTTTCTCGAGAGTTGCGACCGCGATACTTCTCTCACGTCCGCCTGCTCGAAGCCTCGATCCAAACCTCGACAGTCCGGATACTCACGATTCTCCTCTTCCTTCCTCGTCTTGGGCGACACCACCAGACAGTCCTCCGCCGTCGACCGCCCGCCACGCAAAGTCCTTTCTCCTGGGCCCCTCGCGACCTGCTACAGCGCTTCTCACCCCGCCTTTCTACCTACCGACCATGTCGAACCTCTTCTCCGGCATGTAAGTTGCCCTTTTGGGTTGTTCTCAATCGTTCTCGCTCCACCGCTCTCCGACCTGGACACTGGCTTCATCGGCCCAACCTGGCGAACTACAATGATGCACTACTCGGACGTGGATGTTTGGGGCCTCGGTCATTTGGGGCGGTTTCGGTTCACGATTCATGACACCGCCCCAGCCAGTTCCCAGCCATTACAGTGGCGAGTGCCACCTCACCCCGAGCAGCCTTCTATCCAAGACACGCTTTCTCGACATGACTGGTCACAATACACCCCTTTCCCTGTCTTAGCGTTATTGGAAAGATGTCCCAAGATATCGAGTCGATGGCAGACCAGGAAGAAGAGATGGTTTCTCTTCGCAAACCCCCAAGATCATGAGATTCCATCCGCCACCTCCTTGATCCAGGCCATCACGTCGCGTAATTGCTGCAACGCGGTGATCCAGTCCCCCCACGAGGCGCATTGCAGTCGCCATCATCAGCGACTGGTACCGATATGTTTCAACCAACTCCAGCTGTCTCAGCATCGTGTACCGTCACCTCGATAAGGTCCCATACAGCCTCTGGAACCCTGTTTCTCTGACTAACTTAACACAATGTCTTTTCATATCCATGGCCAGCTGCTGACGACTTGTCCCATTTAGCAACGCCCGGTTTCGAGGCGGGTCGGGCAAACCTTCTGGTCCACAAAAGAGTCCTACCTCGTCCACCGCCAGCCAGCCTCCCCCTCTGGAACACGCTTCTCAAGGGAGCCAGTCGTCGTCTTCCAGCCTGGCTCCAAGAGTTCCTCCCTTGCCCAACTCACCCTCACTTGCCCTGACCATCGGCATGGACGACTCCAGCGGCGCCATGGCTCCTAACGACGACCTCATTTCTTCGTATCACTTGCCTCGACCACTCCCGCTGTGGCTCAACTCCCAGTATGCCAAGCACATTGTCAAGGGTAACTTCATGACCCTGAGTGCCCGGCCCAAGACCGTAGAGCAGGGTGAATGGATTGCACACCAAGGTGAGGCCCATCTTGCTATACTTTCGGTTCATTGATTGCTGACCAATGATGCCAGTTGTCGAGCACTACCGCAACCTCTGGAACTTCGTCCGCGTCATCCACGAGAAGGAAGAGGATGGTTTGTCCATCTGCAACTCTACCTCCTGCCCACGCATGTCAGCTGGAGTGTAAGCAATCCCCGGGCTCTCTCATTGGATTGATCTTGTTGCACGGCCTGCTAACCAATTGCCAGAAACCACTCCTTCACTTGGTTGAACCACAGAAGGGAGCCTGTTGAGCTCCCTGCACACGAGTACATGACGCTTATGCAGCGATGGATCTCAGGAAAGATTGACGACAACAACATCTTCCCCACCGATCCCTCTGGAATCTCTTATGCCCACAATCCCGCCATCACCACCACTCCCCTCTCTCAACTGACGAACCCCGGCGAGCCTGAGTGGATCGGCAAGCGATCTGGCTTCCCTGACAAGTTCGTTGAGATTTGCCAGATGATCTTCCGACAAATGTTCCGCGTCTACGCCCACCTGTACTGGGCACACTTTACCGAGCCATTCTACCACCTGAACCTGGAGAAGCAGCTCAACAGCTGCTTCTCCCACTTTGTCCTGACCGCTACGGCGCTGGACATGCTCAAGCCCGCTGAGCTCGAGCCCATGCAGCCTCTGATTGACCTCTGGGCTGCAAACGGGACGTTCCCGCCGGAGTCCAAGGCGCACGAGTACGCCAATGTCCGTGCCGGTGAACGCCTTTTGCAGCTTGCCGGCATTCCCCAATAGGCGCATAGCGCCTGAAGGCTGGAAGCACCCAAGGGCGCACGATGATGTGTTTTGAGACATGAGGGGACGGCAACTAAGGAACACCCGCAGCGCGGACCAAATAGAAATTGTACAAGTGTGGAAGCCATGTATTGAATCTGAGGATGAGAAGATGAGAAGCATGTGGCGGAGTGCAGAAACCAGAACTGCAGAACCGAGTTCGGATCTTCTCTCAAGTATAGAGTCGACTGCAAATATGAGAAGCCAGAGGAGGAACAAGTTGGCGTCGGCGATGTTGAACAGGGTACTGAAACCTATCCTTCCGATAGCGAATTGACTTGGAACCATTGGAAACAAAACATACAAAGACCAACGTTAAGCAGAACCCCCCAAATGCGCCTCTGATTCGAGCAATGATTTCGCAGTCTCATGCCAACTCCTGTTCTCCTTCGCAAGGTGCCCCGACTTCGCTGATCTTGTACTCGACGATGATGGGCTTGTTGACCTCGACGACAAACCTCCCAGAACCAACATACATCTTCTCCTCCAGGAGCTTGAGGCCTGGGCTGTCCGTTTCAAACCTCACCTGCACAACTGGGGGCTCTCTAGTTAGCCAGGCAACCCTTTTTGACGGGGGCAAGTTACCGCCCCGGCTCATCACTCACAGGCATTCCCAAAGCCCGTGGTCGTGGCGTTGTCCTCGCCGCGGATGACCTTGCCCTCGTCGCCGGTCATGCCGACGACGCCGTTGTAGTTGAAGCGCAGCAGGGCGCCGGAGGAGTCGCGGGCGACGCTGGTGACGTCAAGGCGGACGATCTGGCCGTCCGCGTCGCGCCGCAGGAAGTCACTCCCGTGGACAAAGGTGGCGTGCAGGGCCGGGCGGTAGTCGGGCTCCGAGATGATGGTGCCGGCGCGTGGGAGGAACGGGATGTTGAGGAGGTCGGCGGTGATGGGGAGGGGCGTGTCGATGTAGATCTGGGGGGAGAGGGTTTCCAGATATCAGCAACGGAAGGAATGGGATAGGGAAGAGTTGTGTGTTTTCTTTTTCTTGTTGAAGTTGTTGTATACATGACTTGTATCTGGACCCAAGCATATGATACGGGAGACGGAAAAGGACGAAAACTCACTCGCGCGGTGAAGGCCGGGATGAGGATAGGGAAGTTGGCGAACTTCATGATGCAGGGCGTCTCGATCAACCGTTCCAGTCTCATTTCCTTTGCAAGAACAAAGGAAGCTCTCTCTTAGCTCGGTTGCATTTTCTGCCTCTCCTAGTTTCCGCGACTGCCTTCAACCCCGTCAAACTCCCCTTTTCATTATCTATCTCTTCGTTTATATCTGCGGCCTTCTTCAACCTGTCCGTCCCCCGGGCAGCGCGACCGACGAGTCGACCCAAGCGAGCGGCGGGTACGGCTCATGGGCACACTTGCGGCACTGGCAGCGTATCTACCGAAGGACGCTGTGTGTGCTTGGGGTCACCACGAGCCTATTGGGCCTTTGTGCTACTAGGGGGGCAGGGGAGAAAGCTGAGCCCGTAGCAGGAGTGTTGGTCTACGAGGACGGACATGGCCTTGGGTACGAAGCACAAGGGACGCGGGGATCCCACGAGACCATCGAGGACAGGGCTTGTTTCTGGTGTTTCTGGTGTTTCTGGGGGACAAAAGCAGGCACCGGAGCCGGCGAGGGTCAAATCGCATCTCTTTCCTGGGCTGCGGTGACAGGCACCGAGTCCACGAGCACGCCGATCCCGACGACTAAACCATTCATTCATTACCAGGCCGCCGTTGGAGATGCGTGCACCGCTACGCAGCCGTCAGGAACAAGGCACCATAACAAGGCATGAGTCACAACCCCTCGACGATACCGGAGACTCGACGATGCCCAACTCACGACGAGTCTATCTCGCGCTTGACCGACATTGCCGTCTTGCTGGAGCTCTTACTTAGTTAGTCAGTTAGTTCATCCAAGCCTGGCCGTGGGCTCCGTTCGGCAGGCACTGCCTACCTATCACGAGGTTCTTCGACGTGGGAAGAGCTGCGCAGTACCATACTTCTGTGTCGTGTGTGTCCATTCAGAGCCACCATTATACCGGGCCGGTCGTGGCGGTATGGCACCGCTTCGACTAGACTCGGCCTCCCGCCCATTCAGAGCCAGCCCAAACACATGGATCTCAGGCCACACCTCGGACCGAGTGTTGCCATGTCGCGGCGCCGTCATGGCAGTGTGGTGGTGAGCCGCAACAGGAACGCAAGTTCATGACGACGAGGGCTCGTCACTCGTTCCTCGCTGCTTGTAGCCCAGCCCAACCAACTCCCATCCATCCGTCTGCCCGGCCGGTTTATTCCCCCACAACCACACGTCTCGTCTCGTACCGTGAAACATGGAGCGAGATCCTCTGTAGCTCCAAATAATCGTAGACGTAGAACCATCCATGGCTGAACCCCGGACGTCGTCCATCTCGGTTTTCGTGTCGGGGATATCCCCGTCTCGCCGTCTCCAGACTTCGGAAACCCAGCCGTCAGCCCCAAAGCCACTTGTTTCAGAAGCACGTCGCGTTGTGAGATCGAGTGGCTACGAGCCTCCTCTCTCCTCGACCATCGTCCCGGATCCCCAGATGTGGCAAGGCGCAAGGTACCCAACGTGCTTCACCGCCAGACCCGGATATGGGCTCCAACCAACATCCTTCTTGGGGCTAGGAGCTAGGAGCTAGGAGCGAAAAAACCAAGAGCCAAGAGCCAAAGCAAGGTCCTGATTGACGTTTGATTCCAAGAATGGAATCTCTAAGTACGAACGCTCGTGCTGCGCCCACATCTGATTTCTATTTTTCCGTGTAACAATTCTTGGATACGCCCGGTCTTTCTGCACCAAGCACGTGTAACTCGATCTGAAGGATCATGCGGATGGTGCGATGGATGGCTGCTTTACGAACGAACATCGGGCTTGCATGTTTGCCGAATGCACGTTTCCGTACCCAAGAGGCAAGGTTTCAGATCTCGAGAGCCCTGCTAGAAGATCTTGTCGTTGCATCAACACTGTGGCTTGGACAAAGATTCGTATCCGTGACAGCTGAACCGGACCCCATGTTCGCAAAACACACTCCATTCGGCCAGTCTGATATCGCACTTGCAAAACATCACCTCGTCATTGCTTTGTCCATCTAGGCCCATTGAGCTGTGCAACACAGCTGTGTGTCTTGGAAGGTCCTGAAAAGCGACGTTCGCAGACCCCGGTTGCGACGTCAGACGTCAAACTTTTGACGTCTATCATTTGGCTGACACTTGTTTCGCGGAAAAGTCCACCGCCTCGACCATCTTACAGCCCCTGCGACGGACGGGTTTAGACGCGGAACCTTGGCAGGAGTCAGATTTTTGCTCCGCCTGTCCAAGTTTCAGATGCGGCCAACGAACAGAAATGGTGGGGGCTCTCGTTCCAGCGTCATGTACAGCAACGGAAATAGAGCTTCTTTTCGACTCCCTAGCCTTTCCATCCACAGCCTCGTGAACTTGTATCGCACAAGCCAAGGTGGTTGATGTCTGAGATCCCAACTCGTGATTTACAATCGCAATCTCCAGACCTGTGGAGCATTATGCTGAAAAACCTGTCGTTATCACGACGTGGGTGTTGAGTCGACATTGGTCAGGGATACCCAGACCGTACGTTTGCGGGACAGTGATTTTTTCTTCTCTTCTTGGCATAGAATTTTTGGGATCCTCTCGCACCAATGCGCGCCGTACTTTTCCGCAGTGTGCCAAAGACCTTGGATTTTAGGGCCGTCTCCCTGGCTGCGGACTATTCAGGGTGGTCCCATCCACAAGAAGCCGAGCATGAAATCAATCCCTCTGTTGGAGGTCAGCTCGGGTGCATGGAATCCTCACTAGTATTTTATAAAGGGCTGGGGTTAGCGGGACGTGTCCCGGGATCAGGGTTTAATCTGCCGAGGACCTAGATTTCTCTTAATTACTGCTAGAGGCAAGAGTTTCGGGCTTCTCGGCGCGCTGTGTCATGGCAGGCATCGACCGTCTTGCATCGGAATGTTTCGTAGGTAACATTCGTAGGCAAGTATTTTGATGCTCACGGGTAGAAGGCTGAAGGAACGTCATGGGTCCCTCAGCCTAGCTGGGTCTGGGTAGGCAGCAAAATGAAAGCAGCCATGGAATCGAGAGCGCTGCCCCAGTGACGCTCTTCCTCCGCGGCCCGTCTTCCTCGTGGGGGTCAGTGTCCGAGATCGCGGGTTGGAGTCATACTGGCGGTCTCGCTGCTCACCAATGAAGCAAGGTGAGGCAGTTGGGCAACGGCTTGGGCAGAATTCTGTCCAGGAACGGTGAGCAATACACCCTTAGTGCGGTGACGAAAAGGCCACTGAGAACCGGTCAAACCCATCTCTCGCCGATGCGGTCGGCCCCAAGGTGTGATGCAGCGCCTTGTCCTGCTCCCGTGAGCCACAAGTTGGTTTCCAGAAAGCTGGGAGGTTGCGCACAGCCCGCAGCCCTGGCATGGGAAGCATAGCCTAATTTGGCTAAAGATCCTGCGCCAGGAAGGGGAAGGGGAGGACCTGGTTTCTTGGACGGGCAACTTAGGAAGCAAATGGGGATGTCGAGATGGGCGCGGGCCAAGCAGAGACCAGCCCTCTGGTGTCTGGAGCAGCAGAGTTGCTCGCCTCACCAGAGCGATTGGCTGTCGTTGCAAGCTGGGGCCGTTTTGGACGGCGCCGGCCGACGTTGACCCAATCTGATGCTGCCGGATCGTGATCCGAACGGTGTCGAGGACGGCCGAGGCATTGGATGGCTGGATGGCAGCTCCAGCATGGATCAAGGCGCACACCGAGCTTGTGTTTGGGCCACGGCCGTGACCATGACGCCAGGGTCCGTCTGCGAGACGGGAGCGGACCAGCAAGGAAGATGGGTGACTGGATGACTGGATGCCTGACTTGACAGAAGGAGGACGCGCACGCGCGACGGGGCCAAGCAGAAACACACCGACAAAACAAAGACCTCAAAAGGAGAAGCACCATGGCCGGCCATTATGCGGCCATGAAGCACAGTGGAGTCGTGACTGTTCAGGCTGACCAGCCTAGTGGTTGGGCCTTGAGGGCGTGTGCGGGAGTGTGCGGAAGTCGCATGTGGTTTTTTTTTCGTTTCCCCAGCCACCCACTGAGGCGGATGGGATGGAAAGAAGCATCAATCAGATTGGCGAGCAGAGCGCGGTTACGCGGGCATCAGACCATGGCGAGAAAGTGGACGGGTGATGTAGGCGGCGGTATTATTGATCGGAGGCGATAGTATTCTGTTTGGGTGTGGTCAGCAAGTTACAAGCCGCGGTAGACTACATCAGATGCTTGGTGGGATTCCGTCTAAGACGTCCATTCAGAGTTTGCTTGGGGACATTGAATGCCTGAGGCCCCAGAATGACCTCCCTCGAACTTGGGTCGTGTGAACTTCGGGGACGGGAGAGGTCAAGTTCCATGTCAGGCAAATTCAGGTAGGGCCAGAGAGGAGGTACCTTCCAGATTGGTACATGCTTGCGCTTCTCTTGCAATTGACTGCCCAGATTGGGTCGGGTTGCAAGGCAGAGGGTACGTACCTGTCAAGTTCATCAATCTGACGGGACGGGAGCTGAAGTGCAGCAAGATCCGAAGGACGCCCCCATTCAGATCTGCCGGGTACATTGGGTTGGTCGCTCCTCGGTCATCGGTCTGGGGCTGGAGCTGGGTGCTGGACGTCCTGGTGACGACGACAGGACGAGAACGCGCGAAGCTGTCAGGGAAAGCGAAGCGCGGTGTGGTGTGGCGCGGGTAAGGATACCGCATGGCATGGCAAAGCTGGAGTAGCTCCAGGATGGAGCAACAGGCGCATTATCGTCGTTGCCTCCTTCGTCGTGGACCGGACCTCGTCGTCGTCGTCGACTGGCCGCAGTTGTTCGCGATCGCAGGTTAGCGAAGTGTGCGAAAGGTCTCTGGACAACCCTGGGTACCGCCTCTTCCCCACGACGCTGAGCTGCCGAGCAATAGGAAGCCCGCCAGACGAGTTAGTGGCTCTGGGCTGCAGCAATCCAGTGGCCCATCGGCCATCGGGGTGGCCCAGCGGACGGTTTTAGCACCCGGCGTCAGGCAAGGTAGCGTCCGCCTTTGGTGCCCAACGTCGTTCCCGTCCTTAGGTTTTGGGCGACGGCCGGGCCGGTCCAGCAGCACCCGAACCAAAACCACCGAGACAGATGTCTCTAGGCCATCACGATGAGTGGCCGAATCGCCTCTCTGCGGCGCTCCCTGAGTCGCTCCCTCGCTCGATCTAGGGGGGCGTAGAGTCGCGACGGCAGGTAGCCCATCCAGTTGGAGGTACAGGACCTCAGTTCGATATGGAGTCCTGGGCGGAAATGACAGGGCTGCCACGCTGCCAGAGCAAGTTGCTTTGTCTGTCGTCGTTGCTTTTTCTGCCCTTCCATCTTCCATCTTCCCCTCTCTTCCCGTTTCGCCGCCCGCGTGTCGGTTCCGGCGAGGAACCCCCCCGTCGCCCCGTCCGGCCAGCCATGGCACCACTCAGCAGCATTCACTGGCTGAGGGGTCCTGTCAGGCGTGGGGTGGTGGCTTTGGTGGGCAGGTTCTGGGCAGCAAGTAGAACAAAGATCACAGGGCGCGTTGACGATGGCCTCATTATTTCAAACACCGCCCAGCGATAGATCATATCAGGGCCAGAGGGAAGCATGGCGGCAAGAGCAGCGGTCAACTGACGCCGAACCACATCGAGGCTATCGCGGGCTTCACGGGCTCTCACGGGCATCGCACTGGATCACACTGGCTCACACTCGCACTCACTCGCACTCGCGGGCTCCATGATTGCCCGGCCAGCAGGACGAATGGCAGCCGACGAGACGCGGTGCCTCGGATGCTACATGAGGGAATCCCTGGTAGGGGGTCACCAAGACGCCGACCCAAGATGTGGCGGTGGTGGAGGAGCTCATGCTTGTACCTTGGTACATGTAAGGCAAGGTCAGGTAGGCAAGCAGGTTAGGAACGAATACATCCAACATATCCGGTAATCTAGCTCATCGGGAGTGGAGGATGGAGCTGGTGTGGAGGTTCAACCATGTCCGCTGGTGCTAGACTACCACAGGCTTCCACACACATGATGAGCTCCTAAACGGATTTGCTGCCATGGGAGTGGTGGTGATGAATGTCGCGGTTCCATGTGTTCCCGTCTCCCGCGGCCACCGCTAGTATTGCTGCTGAAGATCACGATGATGGTTGATGATTCGTATACCTACTAGTCACCTATCCGTACACCACCATTCCCCCTTCTCTCCCCCTTGTTTCCTGATATGGCCGTTCTGAGGCCTGCCATGCCTGACCAAGCTCTTCCTCCCCATGACGGGCTGGCGAGTGACGCCTCCACACCCTCCGCGAGCACTCACTGGCTGCTGGCTCGCTCACTGAGTCCTCGGTCGCTCACACGCGCGCAACCACACACACATGGCACACACACACACACCCGCATTTTAGAAGTCCTCACGTACCACACTCTGTTTTCTCTCTCTCTCACTCGGGACTCTCTTGGCCTTGGATCGACTTACTGTGCCCACACCCCGGCACCGCCCAAGACCCCCCAAATGGCTAACGAGTTGCACCCTGGCCGACCCGAAGCCCCCCCCCGCCGTCCTTCGCGGGCCCATGGCTTGGGCCCCCCCTGTGGAGTCGTCGCCCATCCTTTCCCAGAGACAACCCTGCGAGTTCCAGTCCAAGGACCGTATCCTATTGTCGGGGTACCGTCGTCGCGATGAAGCCGAGCGTGAGGTACCTCGCCGCCGTCTCCGCGTCGAGAAGTGCCGGAGGGCAGCCCTGGCGAGTACATAACCAAAGCAGCTCCTCCCCTCAGGCTACCTCGTGTCTAACCGCACTTCCCAAAGCAGCAGTCTGTTGTTGACGATATTCCTGCTTTTCCTGCTTCCCGTCTGCTTCCTGCACCCGCTTGTTTGGCCCTAGACCCCCGAGATCTGGAGTGCAGCAACGCAACCGCAACCGCAACCACAACCGCAACACCATTGCCTTACAGTTCTACCGCTACCACAACAACCACCACTATCACCCGAAATCGCACATTTCCAGCATTCCAATACTACTGGACTGTCAGACCTTGTCGTGAGTAGTGCGCTCCTCTCTTTGTCTCTGTCTCTGTCTCTGTTCCATGCGCGCGCGTTGCGTCCACCAAGCGCGGCCGCTTTTCTCTTGTTCTCTCCCCATTCATTCGCCTTCCCGTCACTTCCCGCGCTTTTGAAGCTATCCGTCCACATCTGCATCCCACCCAAACCCACCGGCCTGTTATCAACCCATCCAGTCGCCCCCTCCCGCTCCTCTTTCCCTCTCACATTTCTTCTCCCTTGCACATTATCACCATTGTCATCGCCATCAGCACCATCGTCGCCGTCGCCATCGCCATCGCCGTCACTGCCCTGGGATCATCGCCCTTCGTTGGTTGCTGCGCAAGGGAAGAAACAAAACATCATCCCATCAATTGCGCATACCCACTCGCACTCCGATCCCGTCTCCGCACTGCCCGCCTGCCGCCTTCCTTCTCTGCCCTTGTCCTGCTCTGGCGCTGCCTGCCACTTCCTTCCTCGTCTTACCCCACCCCGCTTGCCCCGTTCGCCCACGCCAAAAAAAAAAAAAGAACCCACGCCCAAGCCCAAAGCCCACGCTTCTCAGTGCTCACGCCCTGGTGCTGTGCCAAAAATACACCCACCCGCCGCTCTCTCTTTCACCGCCCACACCAACATCACTGACTGACTCCCTCAAAAAGACCATATTATTTCGCGCGCCCCCCAACCTCTTCCCTCTTGCGCTACTCTTTCACCTTCACCTTCCATCTTGGATATTCATCTTGCCTTTTTCTGATTGCCCTTTCCCCTTCTTGGCTTTCCGTTCTCTACTACTTGGACTGTTTCTTCTTCACTTCCCTCACCCACACAACCACAACCACACAATCACGCACGCACGCACACACATTCACAAGTGCCTGCAATGGCTTCAACATTTCCCATGCAGCCATTCTATCGCAACGCTCCTCTAACCGTGGACACCACTCATGCTCAGAAACTCTTCGAAGAGGAAGACAACAGCGTCCTAGACGACAACATCCTTGACTACAGCGGTATCGACTCGGGTCTCGAGCTATCTCCTCCCATGGCCGACAGCCGCCGAGAGTCCTTCGCCGCCGGGCCCCCGCTATTCTCCCCCAAGACCGAAGACTGGCAGTCAGTCGACATGCAGTCGGTACCCTCCAACAACCCCTTCATGGACCAGCACAGCAACAACCCCTTCATCCGCCTCGATCAGTCCCAGCCCAACGCCTACGCCGCCCCGGCGAGCAACTGGTCCCTCGGCTCTGGCTCATGCACTCCTCTTCAGCCTTTCGATAATGTCACAGCGGAATATGACACCGGCGCTTCCATCTTCCAGAGGCCCATGCAGGGCCAAACACCTTTCAGCAACCCCGGCAACATGTTCTCGGCTCTCCCTGGCGGTAACCAGTCCATCCCGGCCTCCCCTCACAAGGATTGGATGACTCCCAATCAACAACAGGCCATTGCCAACAAGAAGATGCGCCCCAGCAGCCCTGCCATCCGCTCTCACAACGACATGCGCCGAGGTGACGGTATCCGCAAGAAGAACGCCCGCTTCGACATACCCGCTGAGCGCAACCTGAGCAACATCGACCAGCTCATTGCCCAGTCGACGGATGAACAGGAGATCAAGGAGCTCAAGCAGCAGAAGCGACTGCTACGAAACCGACAAGCAGCGTAAGTACCCACCCTAACCCAGATGACTCATTGTTTGATGCTAATCCCCCCTCTAGCCTTGACTCGAGACAGCGCAAGAAGCAGCACACTGAGCGCCTGGAGGATGAGAAGAAGCAGTTCACGTCTATCATTGGCGACATGGAGGAGGAGATGGCTGAGCTCCGCGCCAAGCTTGAGCAGGTCCTCATCGAGAAGCAGTCTTACACCAACTACATCGAGAACCTGAACATCGAGAAGGAGGAGATGATCCGATCTCACACCATCGAGACGGGCGAGCTGAGGAAGAAGGTCGGGGTCCTCACTGACCACGTCCAACGTCTCGAAAGCAACGCCGTGCCCTCTGCTAACCCTGGATCCAACGCCTTCCCCGGCGCCTACGATGAGATGGATACCATGGGCATGGGTGGTGCCTGGGACACTTCCAACTTCCTCAACGAGTACCCCGTCGACCCCGAGGTCAAGCAGGAGATGGCCATGGTCCCCACCAAGAAGACGGAAAACGCCTACGCCGCCGACAGCGAGAAGCCTGCCGCCCAAGGTGGTCTCCTCTTCATGCTCTTCCTCGTCGGAGCTTTCGTTCTGTCGAGCCGCTCGACGCCTGCTATCCCTCGCGTCTCCGAGGATGTCAGGGCTGCCTCAGCCACCCTGCTGGACAACGTCCTCAAGGAAGCCGGCGTCAACTCTCAGTCTACCATGATGCAGGCTGCTCCTCCTCAACCTTCCGGGGCTGCCCACTGGGGTAACCCGATGAACGACATTGCCATGGAGGGCGTTGCCCCATCGATGCTCTCCGACCTCGGCGACGCTCTTACACGGCCAACCCAGGAGCAGACCAACGAACAGATCTTCTCTCTTTCGGCGGCGCAGTACAACGGTGTCAGCTCGCAAGAGTTTCTCCAAAACGCTCCCGAGAGATCTACGACGAGCCAGGGTCGCCGCAATCTGGCGGATGCCCTCGCAGCGATGCGAACCACGGACAAGCAAAACCCCGCGGCCGAGGTGTACACACGCTCCCTCCTCTGGGACCAGATCCCTAATGATGTTGTGCGAAAATTCGCGAAAATGGTGGCGGACTGCAACAGCGCGCAGAATGAGCAGCAATGCAACGAAGCAAGAGCATAATGATAAGATGCAAAGAAAAAAAATGACATGATGATGAGTCTCACGGCTTTGTTCTAATGGTTGCTTTGTCCTTTTGTTTTTCCTTTCTTTTTCCTTGAGTCGGCTTTTTCGATTTCCTACCTTTTCCTGGGGGATGAGTCGCCATACACTCGACGTCGCTCTCGCGCACTCCAGACCTGTTGCTCACGCACCCAAACGGACGGTTTCTTCTCTTTGTCGTTTTCCTTCTGGATTTCTACTTTGGAGTCTCTTTTTGGATTTCCTTACGGATCTAGCAAGCGAGCGAGCATTATTTTGTGTGATTTCGAATTTGGAATTTCCTGTCTCGAATACCTATTACTGGATTCAACCTGTTATTTTCTGGGTTATTGGCGAACTTGGGGGGGCGGGTGGTGTAGGCAGTGGGCGGCAGCAGCGCAGCAGCGCAGCAGCAACAGCAGCAGAACGAGCCGCTATCCAACAGCACACAGATTCTACAGGGATCCTTAGTCCAATCAGCGTGGATGATGACGGGATATTTTTCTGGTGCATGGGAATGGAAGCGAGCGATATGTTTTTGTTTTGTCATTTTTTTGGGATGCAAGTGAATCCGGGAGGTTAGGGGATTTTTTGGCATGGAAAGGACGGATGGACAAGTGGATGGAAAGATGAGGTGGAAAGAGATGCACGCGTCCGATGACGAACGACGATGACAGGACAATTATGATGATGGCATGAAATGTCAATGAAGCATTTGTTGGTATTGATTACATTCTTGAGCAACGCAGAACCAGCCCCAGGCGGCCTGGTTGGTTGCAAAGCACTTATTTGTTTTGATGATTTTAGGAGAAGATCAGTTATGTGGTGGACAGCTAGGAAATGAATAACTAGGCAGCTCTTTGCAAGCCGTCAAAAAGCGAAACATGATGCTTCTCAACCGTTTAGTCGTTTACTCGTTTCTTACTCGTATATTACACTGCGCCTCGTGATTGATACTGAGAATAGACATGTCTGGATGCTAGTTCGTTGAACTCCCTCAGCTCGGTGTCCCAAGCCTCCCGCGAAGGATGCGACAAGACTCTCGGTGACTGGGATTAGGCGTGAAGGGGTGGACGGCGATCCAGTCAAGCCCCCGGGCGCTGGGTCAGTCGGAGCCATGGAAAACACGCCGTCATCAGGCTCCGCCGAGACAGTGGAGAGTCAAGTCGCGGCGCGGGGATGGGTCAACTTAGCACTTAGTGGTGGTGGTGAGAGGGAGGGCGAGCGAGACAAGGGACAACTACCCGACGCTTGGGAGTGGGTTGGTTCGTTTGTTTTTCCTCTGCTAACCCTTTGTCGGATGGCTTCGTGGGAAACATGTCTTAGACATTTTGCAGCATTCCTCGTGGAGGGGGGCTTTTGGCTCTGGCACTTGCAGCGCTGGACGGGCACGGGACGGGGGAGGCCTAGGGAGTGGGCCCCTTGTGACGGATTGGATGGGGGGCTTTAGCTCGAATGGAGGCTATATCATCATCGTTTGTTGTTGTCGTCTTTTACTACAAACTAGGGGGTTTTACCCAAGAGAAGGATGACGCTTATCTCGTGCTTGGAGGAGGTGCAAGGTCATTGCCTATCTCGGCGTCATGCCATCGCGTGGTCCCCCTCTCTACTGTACTAAACATCATGGATGCTGTGCTCTCTCCAAAGCATGCACTACGCACGTTTATCTGTATGTACGAAGCTGGAACTTTGCTACTGTAGGGTTCATCACCTTCCCGTCCGTCCTGCAGGCCGCCCACCCGTGCCGCAACGGCGCCTCCGCTCCCCCCCCCGTTGAGTGGCCAAATAAATGGGTTGGGCATCAAGAAAACAGGGCGGCAGAAAGAACATGTCAGTGAGAAGAGAGGAAACAAAAAGAAGAGAACTACTACTGCGGTAGTTTGGAGAAGTCAGGTGCTGTATGTACGGTAATATAATAATCTGCAGTCAAGCCCGAAAAATGATCGCCCAACTCTCCTTTTTTTCCTTTTGGCCTGAGACAAGTTCTACTGCAAGGCAAGCTTCCATGTTGCGATGCCATGCCATGCGCTACCGCCTCGCGTACAACCAGACACTTGCGCAATGGGGCCACAGAACTACACTACACTACAGACCTGTACAGTTGCAGTGCAGCGCCGTCGTGCCGTGCCGTGCAAATCCTCATCATCTTACCTGCTTTGTGCACCCAAGAACCTGCTTTCTTCCTTCCTCTCTCTCTTAGGTAGTGCCTCCTACATACATAAACAAGCATATACCTACCGTACTGTAGTCTAGATTATCTGGCTGACGAGGCAGAAAGGCTGCCCCCAAAGTCCAGTGGCAAACTCCTCAAGCGGACGCCGTCAAAATGTCCTGTTTTCCGCCCCATCGAGATCGAGATCGAGTCCCCCTCCCAACCAGTAGCACGCATGCATATATATATAAAAGTATATGTGCGTGCGTGTATGGTGCGTGCATTGCCCAGCTACCAACTCTCCATCTCCGTGGCACGAGGCGTTGGGTTGCACTACTTGCGGCTGGTGCTGGTGCCCTCGCCTGGCGGGTTGTACTTATCCTTCCAGATCCTGTGCGGAAAACGTTTGGGTCAGCAATTGCTCATCCATCCAGTCGTACCCCCCGTCCGCTTCGCACCAACGTCAGGGACGCGGGAATGCGGGATGCGGGATGCGGGAGAAAGGGCAGAAACGGAGAGAGAGCCTATGAAGCCCTCGCTGCTCAGGTCATCCGAGACGCGGCGGCCACGGCGGCCACGGCGGCCCTGATCCGCTCCAATGGCTCGCCGGGGTAACGAGGCACGTTGGGGAGCAATGACAGCGCAGCAGTCTTCTGGACTTACCAAGAATTCCCTAGCGTTTTGTTCCCGGCCTTCTCAGCCAGTCGATAGTACCGAGCCGATGCGAACTGTGCCAACGGGGACAGGATATCAGCCTCATGTGACGGATCCAAGTGGCAGTGTGTGGGGGGCACAGTCAACCGCGAGACGCAAACGACGTCGTTCATTTGCGAGAATCGCTCTCGAAGCCAGCCAATGCTTGAGCGTTGGGCATCGAGGCATTCTCCCAAGACCGAGGAAACTCGCCGAGCACCCATCACATCGTGGCCCATGATGCATTCATGACTGGCCAGCCCGCGGAGACTATTGCTGACATACATACCTTGTCTTTTTTGCATCCAAAGCCCTCCAGGTAGCACCACCCAATCTCGTTCATGGCGTCTGTCCCCAAGAGGTCAGCGGCATGTCGCCTTGTTGTTGCACATCCAATAACTCACCTGTATCTCCCAAGTTCGCCGCAGTCTCATAATACTATTCCGCCCAGAAACCCCTCGGTCAGCACGCCTCGTTCGTTCCAGATTTCGCCTTGTCGTGATATGCGATATGCCCCTGCGCCGACTTACCTGCTTAGCGGCATATGGATCCTTGGGAATGCCCCAGCCATGGCGGAAGCAGTTGGCCAGCTCGAAGATGGCCAGGACCAGCTCTCCCTTGGCAGCTCCGCCCTTCTTCATGCCGGCCTGCAGAGCCATTTGCTCAATCGATGCCGAGTTTGAGGCCGCTGCTGACAGATAGTGGACAGCACCGCTTGGATCGGGCGCACAACCCCATCCGTGCCTACATGACCGCAGGGCGTCGAGTCAGCATCTTCACATGATTCTCTTTTGTTTGAGGCGCTGTCTGGCATCACCCGATGTCTGGGTTGGTTGAGGAGCGAAGGTGCTCTGATCTGGGATCGCACAGTCCCGGCAGCTATTAAGCTTATACACAAACTGCCGAGACCGGCGTTCGGGGATGGACTGCGACTATCCGAGACATTCATCACCACGTACCTCAAGGCCAGCCCATATAGGACTTGGCTCAGCGGATTATTGGCACCCCCTGGGTCCGCCAGTTTTCCAAACATGCGGGTTGACCTCTCCAAGTCTCCCTCCTCGTGCAGACGAATAGCCTCCTGGATATCTTCGTCAATTGTCTTGGACGAAACCGGCCCAACCGAGGGACTCCTCTTCCGCGGTTGCTGTCCCTGCCCGCCGAGCCCCGTGCGTGCGGCGCGCTCCGTAGAGACTGGCGTCTCGGGCCTGCTCCTCGCCACGTCGTTTTGGCTCGCCAGCATCGTCGCGCGCTTCTCCCACTGCAGCTCGGCGGCATCTTTGTCCTCGGGGTTCGCTGGGGTGACGATGGCGGGGAGGTTGGCGGGGACGCTCTCGGACGACTCTGGCGCCTTGCTGAGGTGGAGGCGGTGCGACAACCGGCGGCCCTCCTTATCCTTCTCCTTGGGGGGGTTCGAGCTGTGGCTCCCCTGAGACGAGACCGAGGCGCTGCGTGAGCGGCCGGAGCGAAACACGTCGAGGCTGCGGCGGGCCTTGCTGGGCTCCTTGGGGGAGAGCAGGCTTTGGTCGTCGGGTCTGAAGGAGGGCGGGTGTATCACCTCCTGAGTCGTCGTGTCGGAGCGGATGAAGGTGAACTCGGGGGCGTTGAGCCTATCGACGGTAGCTGGGTCGGCGGGCTCGCCATGGTCCAGCTCGTCCTTTTTCTTCAGAAAGTCTCGTAGACCCATGTTTGGCGTTTTAATGTGATGACTTCGATGTCTCGAATCCCTCGATGGGCTTGTTTTTGGTGGGGTTCGGTCGAATAAAGTAGAGAATGCGTCGGTGGCGTCACAAGCAGCCAGCGAGATAGCGAACAAAGAGACAATTGAAAGAAAGCTCGGAAGATTTTTGTCGTGCCCTCAGCTCGGGAAAAGGGAGGCGGATTCGAATCCCGAGGGCGTCTCCCTCCGAACTGCACAGGGCTGGGGCTGAGTCGAGGCTGCGGCAGCGTCAGTCAGCTTGATCGGTCATAATTAGCATAGTCCTACATGAGGAGTACATACACGAGGGTGCACTCGGCGGAGGCAAAGACTAAGACAAAAGGCGGACCGATCGAATAAAAAAGCCCGAGAGGGCGCCGGGAGAGGGCGCTGGAGATGGCGGGAGCGAGATGAGAGGAGGAGGACGTGTCGTCAGGTTGTTTCGTGGTGGTAGTTGTCGGTGGGTGATGGTGGTTGTTAGTGGTGGAGCGACCCTCTTTCTCTCTTCAACTCGCGCTGGACGTTTGCGTCAGGATAGCCATCCATCCAGCAGACAAGCCCCTAGCTTAGGCCAGACTGCTGTAGTCTGACCTATTGCGGCGCGTATAATAGCGCCTGGTCCCCTACCTTGGATCCAATGGAACTCCTGCCCGGGAAACCACTTAGGGCCCGATCGGCAAGAGGAGGAGCGTAAACCTGAATTTGGGAAAGATACATTAGCTAGTATAACCCACCTAAAGTACCCTTAAAGACCCTAGTTAGTTAATGCATAAAAAAAAGTATTATTACTTTTTAACTTAAGTATAGAAAGGGCTTATTATAGTTATCTTTTAAGTATTATTAGAATTATTATATAAATAACTTAATAGTTTTATATTATTCTAATTAGTTATAAATATTTTAATTATTAACTTTCTACTTTCTACTAACCTTAAGATTATTATTAATCTATATAAATATAGGAAAAACTAAATTAGATAAAAAGCTAGCCCACCATGGAAGATTGGCACTATTTTCCCGCTGCGACACATGCCGTTCGTACTGAAATTGCTTTCTCTTTCGGCCCCAAAGTCAATTCGGCTGTACCCGCCACCTTGTAACGACGGCACCAGAACCAGAGAGCGGCCTGCTCTTTATCCGATCTTACCCATAGAGTTCGTTCGTCCACCGTTTAGCCAACGGTAAATTCATGATGCTCTCTGAAGCCGTCCTGTTGCAGATGAAGCAGTCCTCGCGAGTCCGGGTCTCTGAGCAACTTGCAAATCCCCTTTATGGCCCTTCTCATTCCAAGCGAGAGTCTGGCATGTCTGATCACCATGCGTCGTTAGAACGCTCAAGTCTGGCAGTCGATGAGAAGATTCACATGCCTTGTCGCAGTACCAGAAGAAGGTACACCTAGCGCACTTTTTCAAGGTCGCTGCTTTCCGGCCGCACCCTTGACAAGTCATCTCGCCATTCACCTTGGTGGCGTACTGCTGCACTCTGTCGCTCATGTTGAGCAGTTCATCGTGTGCAACAGCAAAGATTTACCAGAATTAGCACAAGCTGGAGCAAGGTTGCTCGATAGACGGAGAAGTGAGTTTACCTTCAGCGATCCGGGATTTTCGTGTCGAATCCCGACGGTCATGTCGAGGAAGCCGTGCTGCTCCCCGTAAAGAATCGCCAGAGTAGACCCCTTTCGCACACGTACGGGATCTAGCTCGCCTCCGCGGCCTGGGGTGTAGAATAAAACGGGCACTTCCTGCCCGGATTTGTCCTTGACGATGAGCTTCAGGCGCAAGAAGTCTTCGATAGCCACGATCTCGGCGAGAAAACACCAGTGCTTGCGCGGGCGGTACGAGAAGCCGTCGCTAGACTCGAAGAAGTCGACGTCGACGTCGTTCTCCTCTGGCAACGCACCGAAGGAAGGGAACATCGCATCGTCGCGGAGGTCGGCGTACACCTTGTCAGAGTTCATGGCTGACATTCTGGCGGCTCAACACTGCTTGGTTGTGTGAAGGAAGCATTGGTAATTGTGGTAGCCAGCGCTCTCCGTTTCGACCTATGGTCCTGGGGAAGCTTCCCCTCACCGAGAGACAGATCTGGACAAGGCCCCGGATTGGATTGGTCTGTTACAGGCAGTGAGAAGAGACCTCTTGGCTCTGCCCGATTGACTTGAATTGCTGCTCAAGGAGAAGCGATCGCCATGTCGCGCCACCCGATTCGCAGCCGAGGCGGGGGGGGGGGGAGGGGTCGTCACGGCCGAAGAAGGGTGTAGGTGGATGGACTCCATCTCGAGCATTGCGTGCGGCATGCCTGTCGGCGTAAGTATCCTGTCGGTTGGTGGTGATTAGAGCTCCTTCTCCAGCGACATTCGAGGGTGCTCTCGGCAGGTCACGGCTCATGTCATGTCGCTGATGAACCAAATGGAAAGTTTCGCTGCGTTGACACAGGTTTCGCCAACCTAGCTGCAGAGTGATGATTATATATTGACTCCTCCTCCCAACTCGGACTTGGCCCGCTCACCTGATGTCCAGGCCGAACACCTGTGGGGAACCAACCGATTGCCCCAACGGGCAGTTGCCTCAATAGGTAATTCCTTGACAGGTAACCTCGCAGCCAGTTACGAGCAATGCACGCGAGCCGCGGGGTGCCATCAGGAGGCATCTAGAGACTTGAATACATCTCTGATGGCTCTCGGCGTTCTCCAGTCACAGGGAGAAGGGCGGCGTCAGCAAGGGCTTCGAAAGCCAGGGTCTGTACGATGGGACGGCCGTGGTACAAAACGAGCCGCCCGTCTGTCGCAGTCGTCGCGTCAGGGTGGACACTGCGACTGCTAGCTGGGAGAGGACCGTTGGTGGGCAGTGGTGCAGACCGTCCTCGCCAGCGTCGCTGTTCCGTGAGGCCGCCGTTTCGGCATCGTATCAGTGTTCTGAGGAGTCTCTCGCGAAGCGCTGGCCGTGGGGAGGCCGGCACTTGTCGTGGCAACACACCCCGGCGGCGTGATGGTTTGGAATCGCTCCTCTAGACGGGCCAGGCGGCCAATTAGGTGATGATGATGATGATGTTTATTACGCCCGGAGCAGCAAGCTTTTAGGGCAACTACCGTTAAAGTTCACGACCCCTCCTGTATTTCGTCTGTATTCGACAGTCCTTAAGCAGGTTCAACCCTTTGCTTCGTCCGTCCCTTTCAGTTACTATTCGGCAAGTTCTCGTGGAGTTAGTAGCAAGTCGTCCATGAAGGCGATTTCTCCAGGTGCCCAGCTTCCTATCTTCAGCCGCTGGCGCGTAACCTGCTGTCGTGGCACGAGGGTGCGTGGTGGGTTAGTCGGAAGTTAGTATTGGGATTGGGTTCATGGTCGTCTTGTGGGTTAGTCCGCCGATGATGGGAAACTTCCGGGCAGCTTCTGCTGAACAATTCGTGAGGGCCCCCGCAGGGAACACATTTCATCATCTCCTCGCTGCATCTGTCGTGCCGATGTCCCTCCTTGGCGCATCGACCGCAACGCTGAGCGTTCTTACACTGGAAGGCCTTGTGGCCAATCTCCAGACAGTTGAAGCACTGTTCCGGTCGCCACCGTCGCTCGAACGCCGCTGTGCATCCAGACTTGCCCCCGGCGTGGAAGAATCCATCCGCCAAGAGTCTCCTTGTGTCGGCCGCTTTGGTGAGGTAAACCACCATCGACCCGTACGCCTTCGCCGTGTCCTTCCTGCTGAGCCACGATATCTTTGCCACTGTCGTCTCGTTCTCCTGTCCAAAAGCTTCTGTTGCTCCCGCTCGGATGGCTCCGTTCTCGTCCAGGACCGCCGTGCGGTTGACATTGTCCACCTTGATCGGATAAAGCTCGTCACGCAGCACTCGGACGCCGGCAGCCAGATTCATCTTTTCTACCGCTTGCTTCACCATCTGGTGCTCGGCCTCGTCCCTGCAGGCGATCTTGATCCGATTCGCGTTTCTCGCATCCACCGTGACGGCGTGGCACCGCCACCCAGCTTTTTCGGGTCCTCTGCGGACCCCTCTCTCCACCGCGCTTCGAACCGTGCCGGCCGTCACTTTGGCCGCTTCGTTGTCGTCTACCCTGGACTTGTCGATCACGCAAAACAGAGTATCGGTAAAGGTCGATGGAGTGGTGTTCATGGACGTCAAGGTCCGAACGTTGCTCGGCTGACTCGTTGGGGGAGTGCGCGCCATCTCGGCGTAGGACGCTTGCGGGCTCGCCTGGTGGATGCCGTCATGGCTGGGCACTTCATGATGAAATCCAGCTGCTCCCGGACCTGCTTCAGTTGTTGCTAGCTCTCGAAGAGCTGTCGCTCAAGTTCTCGGATCGTCTTTTGTTGCTCGCTGATTACGCTTCGTGTCGATTCCTGCTCTTTGCTGAACTTATCACGAAGGATTCCAACACTCCGAAGACTTTCTGGAGCATCGCCGCACCCGCATCCGCGTTGCTGTTGGCCTTTCTGCTTTCATCTTCGTCGTGACCGTCGTCATTCTTGGAGACGGCTCGTGATGCTTTGGTCCCTGTCTTTTTGGATGCGCTGGTAGTCGAGTCGGATGCCTGGAGGTTCTCTTGGGCTTTGGTGATAAGGCTCTTCGCACGGTGCGGACGCGTCGAGACGGATGCGTCAGGATCGGCGACGACTACCGAATCCATTTCGATGGCATTTCGCCCACGACGGGGCCTGCAGCCAGCCGTTCTAAGGAGGAATGGACTGAATGATGAACGATTGAAATGATTGAACGAATTCTCTCCCCAGATCTCCCTCACTTTGTTCTTCCGGCCAATTAGGTCCACCGAGACTGCGCGGACCCTGTCTCGGCAAGGTCCGAGCCGGTCTCCACCCCGCAGAGCTGCCTGAGCATCTCGCGTCGACAGCCTTGCGCATGCTCTCCGTTCTCTTCGTCTCGTAACCTGCAGCGACTGTCGGTGGCTTCAGCTGCGATTCCCCGCGCGAGCATAAACTGGCGCAGTTTCCATAACCTCTTGTCCAGCCGCAGACATCGCCCCCGCAGGCTCACCTACATCTCCCTGGCCGTTAGGCTCACCGGCAAATACCATGGGCTTGTTGTCTCTGTGGCGAGAAAAGACCAAGCCCAAGGTCGGCAGCCCACGGCCGGCCTCACCCAGTCGCGCCGTGCCCCCCAGCAGACCCTCCCCGACCTGCCGTGGTTTCCAAGCCCTCCTCAGCGCCATCGCTTATTGCGTTGGGGACTGTCAAAGACGAGGCCGTTCGACGGGCCAAACCGGCGCCGCAGCGTTGCCGCGGAGGATGTTGGCGATCTTATATTAGGGGTCTTCGACGAGACCGCGCTCGTTGGCGACCTTCCGGCCGGCAAGCCGTCTCCGCGTCCCTGGAGGAGCTCAGGCTTTCGAAGGCTCGCTTGTCCCAAGTGCAGTCTTCCGGGAATGGCCCCTGACAATTTCGGGGGCAGACACTTGTTCTGGGGCTTGTGGTGGGAGTCTTGGAGTTGAGGCTCTTGTCAGATTCGACGGCGACGTTCGGGTCCAGGAGTCGGTAGCAATTGCCAATGTACACGGCCAGTGTGGTCGGTCTCGACTGGTTATATACAGGAAAACGTATGGGTTTATAGAGGCGAACAAAGGCACACCATCAGCGGCTACCATCTCCAGTGGAGGCAACATTTGACCAACGCCTCAACACACGCGCTCATCAGCAGCCAAACATCGACCAACCTCTCCCGAGCGCTGGAATGCGTCACTCAAACTTCTGTAACATCTCAAGGCGATGGCTGGCTTCGACCCTTCGATCATTCTTTGCAACTTCATGCTACAAAAACAGACGCCCCATGTCGACCATGTCAACAATGTCAACCTCACCCTATGAGCACATCGATGACGTCGAAAGACTCGACTACTATCGGCCAGGGGGGTACCATCCCATTGAGATTGGTGAGAGGCTTCGAGACCGATATATTATAGTACACAAACTCGGTTCTGGCTGGCTCGGGACGAACAACTGGCCAAGTGTGTCGCAATCAAAGTCGGCACGGCGGACCACAGCTCCAAGGAAATTGACCTTCTGAGTCAATTGTCCGCCCGCCCCGTTGAGAACGCACAGGTTCCCGGAAATTTGATCCCCTTGATACTGGATCGCTTCAACCTCGACGGACCAAATGGAACACATCCATGCTCTGTCACTGCGCCGGCAAGATGCAGTCTTGCTGAAGTCTTGGAGCCAGGCTCTGGCCCGTTCCAGCTTCGAGTCGCCAGATCACTTGCCGCCCAGCTTGCTATGGCGGTTGCGTACGTCCATCATTTGAGTTATGTTCACGGGGGTGAGTACATCTACTTGGTCCTGCTAGTCATTCCTGGCTATCTCTAATGGTTGGAAGATGTTCATATGGGAAACATCCTTCTCCAGCTGCCAAGTCTCGATCATCTTACCGCCGAGAAACTATACGAAGAATTTGATTCGCCAGAGCCTGAACCTGTTGTCAGAGTTGATGGACAGCCACTCTCACCAGGTGTCCCACCCCACGTCTATCCGCCGATCTGGCTCGGCAAACCTGGCGACGAAGTCACCCTCCCTGAAGCCAAGCTCGTCCTCGCCGATTTTGGGACGGCGTTCTGCCCTGCACAGGAATCAAGGTTCGAGTCCTACACGCCGCTTCAGATCCGTCCACCTGAAGCAAGGTTCGAGCCGACAACGCCCCTGCCGTATGCATCTGATATCTGGAGCCTCGGGTGTGTAATTTGGGGAATCCTTGGAGTGAGACCATTCCTTGATAACTGGCTATTTGGGCCAGATGACGCCACGGCGGATCAGGTTGATGCCCTTGGATCGATGCCGGATGAGTGGTGGGAGACTTGGGAGGGGAGGTCAAAGCGATTTAGCGATAATGGGAAGCCAAAGGAGGGACGCGAGGTATGGACTTTTGATCAGCGATTTCAAGATGCGATCCAGGAGCCAAGAAGGAGAAGGGGACTGGAGGTGATGGACGACCCGGAAAGAGATGCTCTGTTCAAGATGATACGGGGCATGCTCGTTTTTAGACCAGGTGATCGTCTGAGCGCAGATGAAGTGCTGCGATCGGATTGGATGAGGACGTGCACGATTCCCGAAGCCGAGAAGACTTGGGGACGAAGGTTGCTCTGCAACGACCTCTCGTCCACAAATGCATAGGTACCCAGCTTAAGTACGGAGAGCTACGGCCTGATCGTGTCATTCTTCACCGGTCACTCTCGAGTCGCATGCTCTTGCGCGCAGTAGCCGCATGTTGTCGTTGCCTTGCACTAGGCTCCTATGTGGCTGTATTTGTGGCATCTAAAGCATTGCCTCAGACGGCACTGTCTGTCATATCGCTCGCATTGGAATACCTCGCCTTGCCAGATGAGCTCTTCATCGATGATCTTGTTGGCATCCTCCGCCTTTAAGAACTCGACGATGACGGATGATGCGGACTTATTCGCGGAGGAGCGGGTTAGCCAGCTCATATGCTTGATTTCGGCGGTAGGAATGAACGGTTTGTTGTCCCGCAGCAGCTCGACCTGGAGGTCCGCGAAGCTTCCATGTCCATTGAGCTTGTCCGTATGCCGTGTTCTAGTACGCCAAAGGTCGGAATCCGTACCGTGGCGCCATTGCCGATGCGGGATTCCCAGTCTTCGGCGAATTGGCGGAGTGCTTCTATGTCTGCTGTCGTGGCGGTCTTGATGCTTAGATCGCCGCTCTTCAGTTGATTAGCCGAGACAGCTCGTAGCTTGTCAATGTTCTCGTTGCTGCTCTGTTCAATGGCGCGGTCTACGTGGGCTTTGAGGCTGCGAGGGCTCATGGCTCTGATGTTGGCGATGGTAACGGGGTCTCTGATGTTCACGATGATCTCACGGAGGGTCTGGATTGGTGACGTTCTCTGGTTCCGTGGGTTATGGATGCTAGCTGCGAGTCCTCCTCTGGCGACTACACTGGCATATGTCTGTGCTACGTTGCCCTGATTCATAGGTCCCTGCGCTTTCATGTCCCTGGCCATCTTGAGAGTCATCTTGCCTGTTTCCAGTGCTTCTTTTGCTGTGGAGTTGGCGGCCTGCGCGGCATCAATACCGTCTTTGGCTGCGGCTGTGTTTGTCTGGATTGCTCTGGCTGCTGCGTTCAGCTCTTCTCGGAGGGTACTTATCGCTCGGGCGGTATGTTCGGTGGCTGTCTTCGTTTCGGTGTGGGGATTGACGATGGCATTTTGGATGTGGTCGAGGTCGGGTACGTTCAGCAGTTTGGCGAGCAGGGACAGGATCCCGACGATCATGATTCGGGCGCTGTGGGGTTCGATAGGTAGACCGTTTGGAAGGGAGTTGGCCAGGTGGCATCCTCGGGCCACGGGGTCGCCATGTTATTCGTCTTGCAACCTACAGGGACAGTCAGGCACGTTTTCCCGCACGAGGCCCAAAATGGCGTTCTTCCAGATATCGTCTTGCCACCCGCAGACATCACCTGCGCAGGCTCTTCTAAATTGCTGTTGCACGATGAGCAAGTGTGCTTCGATGTCCGCTGCTGCTCCGGCAGTTGTTCGAGCATCAGGGTCCTTTCATATGCTGCTATATTCGTACCCAGCTTTGTGCGAATCCACTCACGGCTACCACACATGACATACCAGTGCAATTCAATCGCCGGGACTTGTAGAACTACGACTGAATTGCTCATATCATTCGAGTATCGGCTTCACAACGCGATTCCGAGATGATCAACGGCCCCTTTGGTGGCTTCGACATCGCATCCACTATCCATCCATACAGCCCCAACGACAGCCTCGACAGTAGACGCAAGTGTCGTCCGAGGCACCCCCCTGGCATGGATCCTTGATAACGAAGAGATCGAGGCCGAATTCCTTCCCATCTTGCTTTGCCCTTCGATACTTGGCTTCAGAATTAACGCTTGAGAACCAGGCTTACCAGTGCGAAAGCCTTTTTCATAGCCTTTCATGGCGACAAAAAGTTTCAATACGGCATCGCCGACAAAGAGCAAGCGGTTTGTTCCATCGGGTCGTCCCGGAACATCGCGAGATGCAGCCGCTGCCCCATCAGCCAGCACGGCTTCCGAAAGGAGTCCCCTGTTGGAGAAGCGGTAATGGAGCCGATTTTCAAGGTCTTGGGGAAAGTCATTTTGAAGTTCAAAAAAGTTTGGGTGTATACTTTGAGGGATCCCGGTTTGTCGCGAGTCCAAGAGTCATGTCACTGGGAGAAGCGGATTCTTGACCGTTGGTCACGTATTTGAACTCTTCATTTACATACGTAATCGAGTCCCTGGGCCAAAAGGTGTCCTTCAGAGGCTGTTAAATCGTATCGACTCGGGTAACGTCGTCGCAGCCAAGACGTGGAAGATCCTTCGGTTGCTGAAAACGGACTCGCATTTCGTCACCAATCCTGCATCCGGCCGCGACACATAGGCCAGAAGTTACCGCATCGGGGTCTTTCCAAACTCGCAGCCTGTCCCATGTCAGACGTGGGAATTCGCCTCAAACCGAGGGGCCCCTCTCTGTGGTCGCGACATTTTCCTGTCAAGTTGTTGTATGATGGGGCATTGTAAATAGAGGGGTTGTTGGCGGGGCGATGCGGCAATCGACCTCTCCTCCGTCGTGTCCAGAATGGACTTACCCTCACTAACACATTATAGCAGTTATCATAGTGAACTTTATAATCTAAAGTAAGGATTATAATAATTACTGTTATGATCCTAGTGACCCCTTTGTCACGTGACCTTTCTCGTAATGTAAGCGCTGTGGCCTCGGCTTGGGTCATGACAACACCGCTCTGCGATTAGTCACCACTAAAGAAAAATATCTTTGCGACATCGCTACATTCCTCCCCCTCCAACCTCTCTCTCTTCCGTCAATCAATTCACCCAGTGAACATACAGAACAGATAAAGACACCATGTCGACATTTGGCAACTACTTCCGCGTGACGACGTGAGTCCTCTCTCTCCACTAAACTGCTAGGAACGCAAGACAACAGCCTACTGACCTCCATCGTCACAGCGCCGGCGAATCCCACGGCAAGACCGTCTCCTGTATCATCGAGAACTGCCCGCCAGGCCTGTACCTCGTCGAGTCCGACATCCAGCCGCAGCTCAACCGCCGGCGCCCGGGCCAGTCGGCCATCACCACCCCGCGCGACGAGAAGGACCGCGTGACTATAGGATCTGGATGCGAGTTTGGGCGCACGTGTGACAACCCTACAGGAAGTCATAATGTTTGCCATGATGCTAATACCCTAGGGTCGCAGATTGGGCACACCCATACTCCTGACCGTGCCTAACGAGGATCAACGCCCTCACGACTACGGCTCCGAGACCATCGACCTCTACCCGCGTCCCTCCCACGCCGACTGGACTTACCTTGAGAAGTATGGTACTAAGGCCTCCTCTGGCGGCGGCCGGAGCAGCGCCCGTGAGACTATTGCCCGCGTCGCCGCCGGCGCTGTTGCCGAGAAGTGGCTGCGCGAGGCCTACGGCGTCGAGATCGTTGCCTTTGTTTCCTCGGTTGGCAACATCAAGCTCTTTGAGGACAGGCCTATAACCGATAGCGACGATATCGACTCCCTCAGTAGCAACCCTAAGTTCCTCGAGCTTGTTGACTCCCTAACCCGCGAGAAGGTAGATAAGTTCCTTCCCGTGCGCTGCCCTGATACTACCGTCGCGAAGCGTATGGAGGATAAGATTGCCGAGCTCCGCGATCAGCACGACTCTACTGGTGGTACCGTAACCTGTATTATTCGCGGGTGCCCCTCCGGCCTCGGCGAGCCGTGCTTTGATAAGCTTGAGGCTCTCCTCGCCCACGCTATTATGTCTATTCCTGCTACTAAGGGCTTTGAGATTGGCTCTGGCTTCCGCGGCGCCGAGATGCGCGGATCCCGCCATAACGACACCTTCGTGTCTACCGCCGCCGACGACGATGCGACGCCGAGCGCTGGCGCTGGCATTCCTCCCTCCCGCCTGCAGACCAAGACGAACCACTCCGGCGGTATCCAGGGCGGCATCTCCAACGGCATGCCCATCTTCTTCCGCGTTGCGTTCAAGCCCCCCGCTACAATCTCCCAGGACCAGACTACTGCTCGCTACGACGCTTCGGGCGAGGGCATCCTGGCCGCCAAGGGCCGTCACGACCCTAATGTTGCTCCTCGCGCGGTTCCTATCGTCGAGGCCATGGCCGCTCTGACTATTGCTGACGCCCTCATGGCTCAGCACGCGAGGCAGATGGGCATGAAGATTGCCGCAGCTGGACGGTAGTACATTTCGGAGTACGAGGGCTCAATTTACTACGAGTGAACGTGGAGACTAAGGGGGAACACCAGCAGTATAGAAACGGTTAGGATCAAGGTGCTCGCAAAGATCTAAAGCGTTAGGAGAATACATCGTTTATTAGACTTCGGCCCTGTCCATGTTCTGTCCTTCCCTAATGAAACCGAAAACGCCTTCAAGCCCGGGGCCTACACTACAGCGACGGTGATTGATAGTACTGTTCTGTTCTTCCTCTGCCTACTTAACAAGTTCCTGCGCACGACCAGGAGCAGCCTTTCGACAACGCGTGGCACACCATTGCCCTGGTGGCAGAGGGCTCGGAGATGTTTGAGGCCTTAAGACATGCCCGATTGGCGAGCACGACGAGATCAGCATTCTCCTTACATGGCCGAAGGAACGATCAAAGGGCGGCCTCGGTAAGCGTCGGCGCTCACGCAAGAGGACGCGAAGGGTATTTCGTCAACGACGATGAGAGAATCCGGCCGTGCGAGGAAGACAAAACAGACAGTGGCAGATGGTGAAAGATCAAGCGTCGGCGCGCGTCTTGAGGGAGTACGGATGCTCGGCTACGTCACCTCAAAGGGATCATTTTTGGCACTAAAAAACGAACAACCGCTATACTTGAATGTGAAGTATTTCTCACTGCAGGATAACAGAAATTAGCTTCGTGAAAATCCTCAATCAAATACATTTCTACCGTTAATGCTAATCTGCGCCCGTCCTCTGCAATCACAGCAGATTGGTTCTGGCTTGTCCACGGTCGGTTGAGCAGCCTTTTTTCTTTTCTGGCGTTCCCTCCTTCTGTCGTTTCCAAGCTTCACCGCACATGACGCACATCTTTGTTTGCCGACTCTTCCTGGCTCTCCGCAATCACAGCAAATGGCGTCTGGCCTGCCGAGGGCTTCGAGGAAGTCCGCTGCTTTCGATTCGTCTTCAATCTTTTTTTTTGTTTTGTTTGGCAAGGCTCACACCTTGGTTTGTTATGTCTCCCTGGCCCTTCGCAATCGCAGCAGACGGGTGGCGGGATTCCTCGGGCGGCATGCTTTTTCGCTCTCCTTTTTCGTTTGTTGTCTATACCGAATTTATATTGACAAGAAGAGCATCTCTTCTTTGTGTGGACTGGGACTGGCAGCTGTTCTCCACAATCAAGACAGAAGATGGCATTCGTGATGAGTCGGGTGCCACGCCTTTTCTTTCTCGCTCTTCCGTCATTCTGAGCACGTCGTTTCACACATGCTTTTTGGCAAACCTCGCGTCTTTTCTTGCCGACTCGTCCTCGCCCTCCGCAGTCGGAACAAATGGCTTTTTGCGGCTAGTCGTGCCTCGTGGCGCTTTGAGCAACTGGCACACCTGATGGATTCTCCAGGAAAGGGCAAAAACTTGACGCCATAGTCAACGCAGCGTTCGGCTTCAGCACGTCTCTTGGCTTTTTTCGATTCCGAATCTTCCACTCGCCGCCTTTTGGTAAAATTTTCTTGGCATTGTTGGCACCTACAACGCTCGGGTGGTACTGGTTTCTTGCAATCGCAACAGAGTCTATCTCCTAGCTGGTGCTCTGGACGACGAGAACGACGCGGACGCCCCTCCTCATCGGCGTTCGAGCCGTCTTCCTTCTCCATGCGACGCTCCATGGCTAGCAAACAAGTCGGACATCTGCGCTGCTTTCCGTTCTGCGCCACGCCACAGTCGATACAACGATTTTGATCGGCGCCGCTGCTTGTCTTGCCCCGGAGCCGCCTGGCCTTGTCGTTGCAACGGCTACACTCCTTTAGCCAACTAGGTGTGTTGCCGCCACAAGACACACACTTGATGGGGTTGCATTTACGGCAGTTTCCCGCCTTGATGCACCGGGTACCGCATGTGTCGCAATGCTTCAAACTGGTAGTCTCATATAAGCCAAGCAACGCCATGTCGATCTCCTTGGTATCACCATCGTAGGTGCCAAATCTGGCAAGGTAATGTGCATGGGTTCGATATTGATGCCAGAAATGTACCCCATTTGATGCTGCATTGACGTCTTGGTAAGCCTGCCGAACCAGGCTCTCGGCGGCTTGGCTCACAACGAGTGGAGGCAGGGGCTGCGGGAGCAACGTCCGAGACGCACGTAGCGCCTCCCATGTCGATGTGATCAAGTCGTCTTGCTTTTTTGTGCGCGAAACCTCTTGCTGTCCAACGAATCGAGCCCACAGGTACAGCATAGCCAGACTCGGGACTCTCATGGTCCTCGTCAAAAAAGGGGCAAAATGGGAACGGCAGCTTTTGGAATTGTCACCTTGCCTTGATGATACTTTTTTTTGTTGAGTGGACGTAATATCCATCAGCATATGCGAATCGACTAGGGCATTGTGCCATCGGAATACCAAGCTAGATGGCGCGTATAGGGCGCAAACATATCCAAGTTGGTAACCGGGAAGACTTGGACTGGAGTACTGTAGCCACTGCATCGGCGAGACCCAGCTGGTGGTCTCCGGTAGCACATCATCAGGATTATATCCTGCCCTTGACAAGTTTCTCTCGTATAACACTCGATCATGCGGATGCATTGCCCATTCGGTGATCTGTATGTCCGGAGCTTTCTCTTTAAGCAGCCTCCACTGCTCGTTGAGCCAGGCCACGCTATACCCCTGAGGGGGCTGTGTGGATGGAGATCCATATGCTCTTCGGAACCCTATGGATCCAACACTGGTGAGTCTCCCTCCGTTCACGTCGGTGGCAAGCTGCCATAGCTCCTCAACTGTTGCACAGTCGTGATGGATGTGACCGGAGAACACCACGCGTTGATTTGAGTCGACGACCGCTGCTTGGACCAGAAGCTGTCCGACCGCCTCAGTATCTGTTGCGTAGAAGTTGTTCGAGTCACGAATTCTGTCGAGGCATTCGCCCTCATCCTCCGACAAGACTCCAAATGTCGTCAAAGGGTCCTCAAACCACCGTCTAGCGTCATCTGGGGTTAGCAAATCGCGGTTTGTGTTGCGATTAAATTTCTCCCGGACCACGTTTCGCACATGTGATACAGAGACACTCAAGTCGACGGCCATCATCGCGTGTTCTTGGCAAAACTGTGTGCCAATGGAAGATTGCTTCTCGCATCCGAGTCTCTCGCAGTTCGTGACTTCGGTCAATTGCTCTTGCCATTTGCCCTTTGCGAACATGCCATTCACTAGCTCACGAACTCCCCTACATGTCTCATAAATCATTGGTAGGACCATTGTGAGTTGAGGTAGGCCGTTAACGTTCTGTTTCTTGCTAGTGCGCACGATGGCGTTTCTGAGGGAGATGATACGACGTTTTGCGCAACTGATTGCATCTGTGGCACCGGCACATCGTATACCTTCACGATAGTATAGTTGACCATCGTATCGCGGGGATCCTAGTGACACTTGGTAAGCATATGATTGAAATTGGGACGTGCTTTGACCTACTCATTTTGTAGAGATTGAAGTGGTATATATCATCTTTGGCTCGGAAGTCGGCATGCTCGCTCACACAACTTGGTTTGTTAGTATTTGTCACAACCTGCGGAACCCGTTGCAGCTTGACAAACCTGTTCGTAGAATGGTACTCTTCACCCTTTGTTTGCGTAACCGACCCCGGCTGAAGAAGCCGCATCCGGGGAACGGGCACGAGAACACCGCGTCGTCGTGTTGATCGAGGAGGTGGGAGTTGAGGGACCACGCAAACTCTGCCTCGGCATGGCAGGGTTTGCTGTGCATCTCCAGGGAGGCAGCGAGCAGAGCTGCATTGCTGCTTGCCTGTGTCCTCTACTACTGGGACGGATCCCACAGTCGCCGCAATCTCCTTGGTTGCCGGACAAGCCCTTGCATGCTTCATGCACCCCGTCCGGCTGCTGAATGACCGCCTGCACTCCTTGAGAGTGCAAACGTCGTAGACCAGCGTCAAGTTCTCATGGTCTACGACTTTGGCAATAGGTTAGACCGCAAATTTATTTTATCTCCATCTCCACAATAAGGACCAAGTTTACGCTCCTCCTCTTGCCGATCGGGCCCTTACAAGCGGACGAGGTGCCATGCCCCTCCATCACTGTACGCCGCTGACGCTTTAGCACCTTCAGCGCCCCCACCAGGTGTTCCCGAGGTCCTCCGCCAAACCTCATCTCAAAATAGAACCCCGATTTGAACATCACATCAACATTCACTCCACGAACATGCAAGCATGCTTTCAAGTGCCCTGACCTAACAGTTTGTTTTCTACATATCTGCTGACTCGATACTCATTCATAGCCGCCTTCCATACTAGGATTGCTGTGCTTCTTCTGCATCTTTGTTCCTTTTTCTTTCTTTGTTTCTTCTTCTTTTTGTTTCCTCGTCTCGTCTCTTCTTGTCCCTTCGTTTTTTTTTCTCCTCTCGTCACAAGGTTCAAGGGTATCTCAAACAAATATTCGTAACACTCCCATGTCCTTGAACGCCGGATAGAATAGAACAGGCCACCAAGAATGGTTGCTGCCCCATGCATATTCATAATAAACGCCATATTCAAGGTGCACTTGAGAATCGAATCGAGTCCCTCCCTCTCCTTTGAGATGGGGTTGGATCCCACCACCCAGTGGGTGGCTCACAATGACGACTCAGAGGGAAATGAAGTCTTTATGGTCCTCAAAGTCTGAGCCATCAGAGTCTGCGTCAATGAACTCGGCCACCTCGTCGGAGTCTACGTCATCAGAGTCGGCCGCCTCATCCTCACTCGAGACATCTTCCATGATCTCGTCTGTCCTGGCTTGGTTCCGAAGGACGCTTGCCCTCTCACGGTGGAGGAGTTTACACCCCTTGACCTTACAGCTGCCAGTATTGCTAAAGTCGGGGCATTCAAACACATGGCGTTCAGTGCAGTCTGCCCCCTTTTCGCAATACCCGTTGAACCCAAATGCTCGGCATACGAGTGCGCCTGGGGGGGCTTTGGAGTGAGTATAGGGGCAATCAGATTTGGTGCAATACCCTTTGGCAAAGTGCACACAGTTCGGGACTCGCTCGGGAGTAGCATCATGGGAAAGGTCGCAAGACTCGCCGTTTGCGCACTGTCCCTCTTTCAGGAATTCTTTGCACAGTGCCACCTTGTCAGGGTCGTGCATGTATCGGCATCGGGGGCCTTTCGGGCAAGAACCTATAGAAGGTTTGTTAGTATTGTTCCATCCCGAACCGGGCTCGTCCAGTTCGTTCGTGGTGGCGTGGTCCAAATCGTGGAAAGAGAAATTACCAGTCGTTGAGAACGTCTTGCAAGGCTCGTTGACCTTCTTGACCACACCGGATCGCCTAGAGGGCAGTTAGCAACTTGATCGTTTCGGACGGTCTTACATACCGCTGGTCGTTGACAACTCTGTTGGCAACCAGGTTTCCTGTCTTGGTCCGGTGAAACTTGACGCCAGCGATTACGGCGTTCTTGGGCGTGTGCAACGACGAATTGAGGGGATCTGGGTCATGTAAGGTATGCCGGCAATCACGTATTTGCTGGGGCAGATACGCACCAGAAACCTTGACGAGTTTTTTGCCTCCTTCTACGACGCAAAACCGGATGCCCTCGATCACGATCTCGTTTCTACCTGCAGTGTTAGTGAGGGTGTTTGAAGCCACAGCTTGGTGCTTTAGGAATTCGTTGAACTGGGTCTTCTCGCGGTATCGGTGGCCGTTCAACTTCCGCTGTCGAGTTTCCTCGATGGCCTTTGTCCGGTTCTGGCTTTCCTTCTCATAGACGTTTGCGTTGATGAGTTGGCGATGGCGGTCGTTCCTGGCTACCCAGCCTGGCGGTGTTTCCGACCCATTCCTCGAAGACCCCGAGTTGTTCGAGCCTCCCGCAGCATTAAGATGCAACGTGCGATGATGGTGAGCTGGTGTTCGTCCGCCCCTAAGTCCTCGCGATCCTCTGGATGGATATGGGGCGTTCACATGGCGGTAGGTGTTGTCTACATTCAAGTTAGTGCGACAAAGACAGTGAATATTGCGCGAAGAAACATACGGCGGTTGTGGCCCGGGTAATGGGATTCCACAGGGCGTGGGGCGGTCTGTTGATTCTTGTGTCGGTTAATTTGACCTGGCGCGCGCGGTTAGCGTTGTGATTGCACTTTGCGAACGACAAAGGATACAAACCAGCAAGTTGGCCGATGCGAGCAAGAAGCTCTTTTTCCTCTTCAGACATTTCGATGGATTGTGTTGATGCGATTCGGACAACACGAGATTCGTCTGGCCGTATGTCGTGTTTGTTTCGTGATGTGTTTGTAGTGTTAGAAAACGAAAGAAAGATGTGGGAGTGGGATGCGGCTTGAAAGAGCGCGTGGGCGGCAGGCGGCGGCAGCGTCATGCATCGAGATGGTTCCATTAGTCACCGCCTGCATAGCTCTGATTGGCTGATAATCCACAACGCCTGAGCCAGTCTGTCGCAAGGCTGAGGTGACGAGCTCTAGGGGCCTTTGCATCCGAACACCTAACACCTGCGAACATCACCGCGTCCGCAGCACGTACACCTTCCAAGCATCTCAACGTGCTCAGCAGCGTTATCCCACCGCCGAGGTCCTTACTTCCCTTCCTGGCTCACGCGACCGGCAAGGACTCGGCACTATGACTTCTACGTGGGACCTCCTGGACCAGGAGAGCGAGATCGAACTGCACAAAACCCGTCTTCTCAACGTCGAGGAGAAGCCCTTCAAGCGAATAACCAAGCGCCTCAATGCCCTTTCAGCCCTGACGCTGCCTTCCGAGGCCCAAAATGGCCATCCGATCACCCAGTCCAAGTCGAAGCTCGACCAACTCAAAGAAGACCTCACCCTCGACTTTGCTGCCTTCGACAGCACCATAACGCGACTGCAATTTCTCCACCACGGTAACGCGCGAGAACGAGAGCGCTACACGGCAGACCAACATCGCATTCTGGCCGAGTGCCAAGCCGTCCGAACCAACAATGCCCAACTCCGCGAACAGTTGGAAGTCGCCCAGGCGACCCTTGCCCAGCGCAAAAAGTTTGATGAGCTGGCAGAGAAGATCACCTCGAACCGATTGCTCCGTCCCCGAGAAGACCAAATCATCAACCTAGCGAAACTCGAGGAGGAATGCCGCGAGTTGGAGCGCGAGAGCGAAACCTATAGCGAGACTTGGAGGGAGCGCAGGGAACAGTTCAACAGGATCATGGAAGAAGGCATGATGTTGAGACGCCAGATTCGTGACGAGAAGGAAGAGGTCGACCGGCGAGAAGGCATGAACGAGGGCGATGACGACGACGCAGAGCCAGACAAGACTGGGCAAACCCCAAGAGAGCCCAGTGGCAATGCAACGCCGCGTCCCGAAGGAGACAGCCAATTGAAGGCTGATGGCGATGCCGGAACACCGCGTCCAGATACCTCCCATGGCGGAAGGACTCCTCCAAGAGACACACCCGGGCCAGACCAGCTTAAACTGCTGCCTGGCCCCGCGGGATCTCTGTCCCGGAGTGGCAGTCAAGCCCCCAGCCGAGATGCGTCCCCGGCGCCCCAAAACGACGAAAACAGGGTCGAGTCGGGCGAAGACGTGGAAATGGAAGATACCGAATCTTCGAGGAGAGCTGGAGACGACGGAGAGAGCGGTCCCCGGGTCGTTGTAGATCCGCCTGAGGGCAATGATGATAAGATGGAGGTGGATAATTAAGCCTTGGAAAGGCTGTGGTTTATTTAACGAACCTCTGTGACACTAGTTTTCAAGATACCCTCGAGTTTGTCAAGTTCTAGGTGCCTTATGCTGTTTCATCGTTGTATTGATTATTGATCATAATAGTATCGATTCGTTCCGTCATGCACCATCTCCCAGTGAGGCTCTCCGGTCGTGGTCCTCATGATGAACCGTTCTGCTCCGCCTTGGCCTGCGCAAGAGCAGCCTTGGCCGCTTCCAACTCCTGCTCGGGTGCGCCACTCTGCTCCCTGACCTGAATCTGGTCCTCCAGCTTGGTGACGGCGGCCTCGATCCGTTCCCTCAAGGACACGAAGACGGCTTTGGTCTGTTCGACGGCGGTTTGCTACAATCACCTCGGTTAGCACACAGTCTCGCCGGTAAGGACGGGTGAGAAGACGCAGGATCTACTAACGTGCTGCTTGAGCATGAACTCGCCATTTCCATCCTCGTTGCCCTGTCCGCTCTCGATCTTCTCCTGAAGGGCCTTGATCTGAGCTTCCTGCTGTGCCAGCTCCTTGTGGTACGACACCTCCTCCTTGAGCAGACGGGTGACGGAGCTAGTAGCAATGGCGAGCTGTGATGGCGGAGGCATGGTAGCGGCGGTGTGGTTGGACGAGCGGGCGATTTAGAGTGCAAGCTGAGAACTCAACATGTGGTTTCAGAGTGTTCGGTGGTGTTGCCTAAATGTAAAAGCAGCTTGGGATCGACAGTTGGAGAAAGTCGGTGCCTGCGTCGGGATGTGGATGGAGGGGAACAAATGCCCAAATGAGATCATGCGGTACGTGGGGTGCTGGTGAATAGCGGGGCAGCATACTCTCATGAACAAGACGCGTTTTACCGCGTGCGCGAACTACAAGTCGACGTTCCCTCTGCTATCATAAGGTATCTACTTATCCATGAGCTGAGACTGTACGGGCCATTCAGATCTTAGTCACTGCATCTACGTCCATTCGCCGGTACCAAATTTTTTGACCGTCAGTATCACAACATATCCTAGTATAAACAGACACACCAGCACCAAGTAATGTTAGGTGCTCAGCTTTTATGAGTACGTTCAAAATGATTCTCTTGTATACCTTTAGTCTGAATTCTTCCGACTACTACAGAAAGACCAGCAAGCCTCTCCTGACAACAAACAAAAATTGAAGTTCGACGTCGGTCCACACACAATTCCCCTTTTCCCGAACCATGGATCCGAGTCCCACATGCCATGGTATCTCCTTAAACGCCGGCAACGCCAGATGGACGACCTCGACAGACAGCCAACTGCCCCAGAATGCATGAATCCAATACTTTACATGACCAACATGCCACCCTTTGAGCTTTCGTTATAGTGCCAACACTGTGGCGTGTGCCGAATCCAATTAAGCCGACACAGCCACGGTTGGGGCGCTGACTGCAGCCGGCTCGGGCTCGTTCTCGTGCGCGATCTCGCCACCGGCTTCCTTCTCGGCCCAGTCTCCCCAGAGCCCTCGTTTGCCTCGTACTCGGATGGGGTCTCCCAGTCCAGCGCCCTGCTCGACCTTGATGGCGTCCTTGGTGGCCAGGACAAGGCACTCGAAGAACATCTTGGTGGCCTCGGCCTTGGTGGTCTGCTTCTCGGGGAGAAGGTCCTGGAAAACAACTGACGTCTTCTTTCGCTTGTCGGGGCTGTTGGCAGCGTCGGCGCCGAAGAGGTCGCGGAGGATATGAACGGCATGCTTCGTGCCAAGGGAAACGGGGCCACTATCAGCTGGGTGCACCAGAGGCATCGTCGTCTCGTCGAAGGCGGGCATGGGGCTGCCAATCTCGCGCTCGGCGTGGTCACCATCCCCAGGAATCATGCCATCGTCGGCGGGGATTTCAAGGATCGTTCCGTCGGCACCGACAACACTCTGGTTGCCCAGAGCACCAGCATCAAGACCGAAGTCGGTATCGTCGCCAAGCTCCAGGCGTGGCGATTTGGAGGCGCCTTGGTCGCTTTCCACATCGGCGATTCCACTATCCCGCTTTCGCTTGAGCTCATTCATTCCACGAACGGCATCCAGAGAAAGCATTCCCCGGAGTTCCGGAGCCCAGGCAGAGCTTCGTCCCTCCATCATGATGGAAGAAACAAAGCCACCAGTCTTCTGCATGTCCATCAAGGCCAGCAAGAATGGATCGCGGGGAAGAAATGACGCGGCCTTGATAATGTTCTCGCGGTTCGCTTGTTGTCGCTTAATGTGGTTGCTGGAGAGAGCGATCTCTTCGTCGGGGGTCAGGATCTTCTGCTTCTTAGACCGCTGGGCGGGTCGTCGGACCAGAGTGTGCTCCGTCTCCTCATCCGGCTCATAGAGATCGGTCTGGTGGTGCATAGTATACTCGGCCTCAACCTCCTTTGCGAAGTCCTCATCGATGTCAGAGAGAGGTGATTCCGAGATGCGGATCCGGCGGTCGATCTCAGGAGCCGCAGTCATCTCAGGCATTGCGGACTGGTCCTGGGGGTTGAAATTGAAGTCGTCACCGCCCATGAGAATGTCTCCCTCTTCATCCGCGATCACAACGCCGTCACCGCCCAGTTCCAAGGTAGTTTCTCCATCAGCACCGTCTTTGTGCCGGGGCATCAAATCATGTTCGCTGAAAATGTCATCTTCCACGGAGGGAGCTACTGACTCGCGACGACCAATTTCGACAGTCTGGCTCATGTCTCCCATCCCCGGAATTCCAAAGTCTAGCTGAAGGTCTAGGTCATCCATGTGCGTCAACGCGTCCTCGTCAAGACCGAGGTTGTCGTTGGGGAACTGGCTGTTGTTATAGTCCTCCTGCAGGTTAATATCCCTGTTGTTGCTGGCGCGGCCCTTGCGACCGATTGAGCCCGTGGCCACATCATCAACCTGCGACAGGAGCCATGAGGCATCTGGTGGAGGTGGCAATTCGAAGTTGTCGTAAGGCGTTATGCGGTCAGGAAGCAAGAGTGCTTCGCGATTGGGAATCTGCAAGTTAACGGCCATATCATTGTTTCCGCTGGATCGGAATGCCTGGAAGCGGTTAGTGTCGCGCGTCTGGAGAGGGAACGAGGGCTGGGCGAACCATTTTAATCTTCATCATGGCTTCGTTGCAGTCATCTAACAAGTAACGCGTCTTGCGCTGATAGATCCTGACCACACCAAGCAGCAGCTGGCCGCTTAGTCGCAAGGCCATAGGGGCCTGGTTAGGCGTAATAATAGCTTCCACGCTGTCCGTGACATTGGACTGCAGGATGTGGTTCTTGGAAAGCTTGCGCTCGAGGTTGGCGGAGAGCCAGACGCGGGCGAGCGGCCCGCTCTTCTGGAGGAGGGTCTCGGAGTAAAACATGGTGCTGGCGCGCGACGACGCGATGCGCGAGAGACGAAGGAAGTGATTTACAGCGACAGGCAGGTGTCGAATAGCAAGGTATGACGATGGTCCGGAGGGGAAGAGGTGCGGGTGGTCGAGCTGGAGGGAGCGAGAGTGGTGTGGGTAAACAGAAGACCAGGGGCGCGTCCGGGCGGATAAACAAGCGCAGTGGCGGGCGGGATTGCTCTACGCGCGGTCAGAGCAGCGCAAAGGCATAAAGCGACGAAGAGGCAATCGCGCGCGGCGAGGAGGTCAGCAGCGACGAGGGCCGGAGCCGATGGCGACGGCGACGGCAACGAGAAGCAAGAGGCGGAGGGCGTTGATGCGGGATGTCGCGACGGGGTTGAAGGGAAATTTCAGGTTGGGGGGACTCGGGACTGGTATTGGCACCTAGTAAGATAGACCTTGAGGGGATGTGGCCTGGTTCACTCTTCACCAACGGTAAATGGCGTGGCTGGGGGCCTGACGAGCGAGTGGCTCACCCGCCCACTGCGGCACAGCACGTCCCCCTCCGGCCTCCGGGGGCTTGAGGGCGCTGTCCTGCGTACTTGGTAGGTACGTAGCCGCTGACAGCGAGCCCACTTTCTTCGGAAAAAGCCAATTTCCGGGTGGGCTTGAGACTTAGCACTGGCGACTGAGCCAATCACGACCGAGGTGAAGGTGGTCGGGGAAATGCGCATCAAGCACTGAAGCCTCTCGCGGACTTAATAACCTAAGCTACAGTCTAAGCTTCTTCTACAGAGTACTTCGTAGTCTATCCCTTTCGCAACATGGTCGTTAAGGATGATATAACGGTAGGTACCGCCTTGGACTGCCCATTAAACCCCAAAACCCATCGACTATACCGCCCTTCAGTAGCATGGAGGCGTGCTCCGAACGCTCTCCGTAAAGCCTTGAATTGAGTCTCGCAGACTTCTCCGTAGATGCACATGTGTGTGTATTAATAATGCAGGTCGGTTGTATCTATACCGTAAGGGAACCATCGAGGGAGGGTTTATCCCGAGACTAACAAGCAGCGGTGCAACCCAAAAATGGTCCGTGACAGACAGATGCGTAGGGCGAACTACAAAAGTTGTGCCCTCTTGTCATCATTCGTGATGGCGTATATCGAAATCCTCTTCTTCTCTCTCACACACATTGTACAGTAGCTGTGGCTCATGAACCACGGCCTCCAGGCCACCTCCCATTGGCAGCTAGGGCCAGCATCATCGGGCTTGGCACGGGCATCAAGTGCCTGCAACATTGGCTCCTGCAAGCCCCTGGCAGCCTTGCTGGCCAGGCCCCGCCAGCTCAGCCGGTGCCAAGTTCACGCTCTGGGACCAGTGCACTAACCAAGCCTTCTGGACACCTCGACCTCCAGAATCCGGCACCAGGGATCCGTACTCCGTACTCCGTTGGCCGCTCCCTAGGTGTTCTCATTACTTGACTTTTTGCTGGTCCATCCCTCCCTTCCCCTTCTTTTAGACCCGTCCCTACCGCCAACGAACCTGAATCGCCTTCTTTGCGATTTTGGCTCCTCCTTTTGTGGCAGCTCCAAGTCGAGCTGCTCATGTTCTCGCCTCCTTCGTTTTGTCCGGCTTTCCCCTTCTCATGACCTGCCACATCGGCTGCTTGATCGACCCTTGATCGCCCATGCTCCCTCCCCGTCCCTCTCTCCCTCTTCCATCGTGACGAGGCCATCTACGCGACCCTGAAGATGCAGCTGCCATGGAGCGGGCGCGACGGCCCCGGAAATCAGTCCCTCCTGCCCACCAGCATCCCGACGATCACCGGTCTCGCCACTGATTCTACCGATTCAACCGAAGATGCGAAACGATCCCGTCGACCAGTCCGCCATGTCCGAACAACCTCTGCTCATGCTCGGGTGAGCACCTTCCAAAAGACCCCTGGACTCCCAATGCCGCTTCTTGCTGACCGCTTTCCCAGAGCGTCGCGGACAATTTCTCCTTCATGACTCCCAGCGAGGCGGCCGCAAACCTACGAACCTCCTTAACCCATGGTCTCACTCCGACCGAAGCCCTCACCCGACTCGGCGAATATGGACCCAACGAAATTCCGCACGAAGAGCCGGAGCCATTGTGGTTGCGCTTCGTCAAGCAATTCCAAGAACCCCTTATTCTACTTTTACTCGTATCGGCAGGCGCCTCGATGTTGTTGGGAAACATGGACGACGCGATCAGCATCACGGTAGCCGTTACGATTGTGGTAACAGTCGGTTTTGTCCAAGAATATCGATCCGAAAAATCTATCGAGGCGCTCAACAACCTAGTCCCGAATCACGCCCATTTGGTTCGTGGTCAGTCGAGGTCCGACAGCGCCCTCGGCAAGTCTTCCACTTGGCCTCCTGCTTCCGACAGCGCAAGCGATTCGGCGGCGCCCTCTCCCGGCTCAGTCACCCCAATTAGCGATGTCCTGGACGCAACATCCTCCAAAGTTATGGCTTCTCAACTTGTTCCCGGCGATTTAGTTCTCTTCACAACTGGAGACCGTATCCCGGCCGATATTCGAGTCACCAAGGCTGCCGACCTTAGCATCGACGCATCGAACCTGACGGGCGAGACGGAGCCTGTGAGGGTAACACCTGATGCGCGTCGCAGAGGGTTTGCCTCGTACGGTCTCGAGAAGCTTCAGCATCCCCGGCCTGGCTCCTTGGCACCCTCTGAGCACGATGACCCCGCAGGAGGAGAGGGCACACATAACGTTGCGTATATGGGTACATTGATTAAGTCTGGTCACGGCCAGGGCATCGTCTTTGCCACCGGAGGACAAACGCATTTCGGCACCATTGCCACAAGTGTGTCTGGAACGGAGAGTCCGCGCTCACCTCTTCAGCTATCCATGGATGATCTTGGCTCGCAGCTCAGCAAGGCCTCATTCGTAGTAATTGGTCTCATCTCAATTGTTGGTTGGTTGCAGGGGAAGCAGCTTCTGGAAATCTTCCAGATCTCCATTTCTCTCGCGGTTGCAGCCATTCCAGAAGGTTTGCCCATCATCGTCACCGTTACCTTGGCTCTCGGGGTGCACCGCATGGCTAGGCACAATGCGATCGTACGCAGGATGCCCAAGGTTGAGACACTGGGTTCCGTGAATGTTGTGTGCACGGACAAGACTGGTAATTGATCCTTAGTCCCCCCAATGTGAGCGTGGCTAATATATCCAACCAGGCACTCTGACCACAAACCACATGACGACCACCAGAATGTGGTACTTTGGAGAATCGGAGGCTGTCCACGTCGACGCCGATAATGAAGCCTCCGAAACGAGTCCGGACGTCAACCCAGCTACTCAGCGTGTACTTCGAATCGGAAATGTCGCTAACAACGCGCGACTTGCACAAAAGTACACGGAACACGGTGCAGCGGCCTCGGCTGTCTTATCCTCAACCCAGGGACGCGACGAAGCATCTACCTACACTCGTTGGGTTGGCCAACCCACTGATGTAGCGATGCTAGACCTACTTGATCGGTTCAAGGAGCATGATGTCAGGGACTCGCTTGGCCCTCGGGTCAGCGAAACGCCATTCAGCTCTGAACGCAAATGGATGGGTGTCACAATCGGATCCGACATTAAGGGCGACAAGGAATACGCTTACATGAAGGGTTCCATTGAGAAGATTCTCGTTGCGTGCGATACATATCTCGATCGGGATGGTAGGGAAATCATTCTGGACTCGGCGCGTCGCCAAGAAGCCCTGCAGGCTGCAGAGGCCATGGCCGTACAGGGACTCCGCGTCCTGGCGTTTGCAAGTGGTGCAGTATCTAAATCTCACAAAGGCCGGTCGGCACGCAATACTCCTGGCATGGGTCGAAGCGATAGCCCTTCTCAGTCTCCTGAAGATATCTACAAGGGTCTCACGTTTGCTGGTCTCGTTGGAATGCGCGATCCTCCCCGACCCGGTGTTGGTCGTTCAATCAGGCGGCTAATGCGAGGAGGCGTCAAAGTCATCATGATCACGGGAGATGCTGAAACCACGGCCCTGGCTATTGGCAAACAGTTGGGCATGAACATTGCAGTTCCTAGCGGTCACGCAAGCGGCCAAGGGACTGTTAAGTCTGTTCTTCGTGGTGATGAGGTCGACAGAATGTCCGAGGCCGACCTCGCGGAAGCCATGCAGCACACGACCATCTTTGCGCGAACGAACCCTGATCACAAACTAAAAATCATCCAGGCCCTCCAGTCAAGGGGTGATATTGTTGCCATGACTGGTGATGGCGTGAACGATGCGCCTGCGCTGAAGAGGGCTGATATCGGCATCTCTATGGGACGTCATGGAACAGACGTTGCCAAGGAAGCAGCTGATATGATCTTAACGGACGATGACTTCTCTACCATTCTACATGCTATCGAGGAGGGCAAGGGCATATTCAACAACATTCAGAACTTCCTGACGTTCCAGTTGAGCACGAGTGCCGCCAGCTTGGCCCTCGTCCTCATCTGCACCTGCTTCGGATTCAAGTCGCCCTTGAATGCGATGCAGATTCTCTGGATCAGTAAGTCAAACTCTCGCACCTGGCGGTTGAGCCCGGCTAACCATGGCAGACATCATCATGGATGGCCCTCCTGCGCAGTCTCTAGGCGTCGAGAAGGTAGATCCCGACGTCATGAACAAACCTCCACGAAGACGAGGGGACCCGGTCCTCACCCGAGCACTCATCACTCGGGTTCTCACATCTGCCGCAATAATTACCCTGGGCACGATGCTCATATACAGGCGCGAGATGCTTGCGGATGGTCAGGTAACGCGACGCGACACAACCATGACCTTCACCTGCTTCGTCCTGTTCGACATGTTCAATGCGCTTAGTTGCCGCTCTGAATCGAAATCAATTCTACGGGGCGAGGTCGGACTATTTGCCAACAATCTATTCAACTGGGCCGTATCCCTCAGTTTGGCCGGCCAGTTGCTCGTCATCTACTTCCCGTGGCTCCAGGAGACATTCCAGACGGAAGCCATCGGGCTACTCGATCTTGTGCGACTGGTTTTTCTATGCAGTACGGTGTTCTGGGCGGACGAGCTGAGGAAATATCTCAAGTACAGGCAACGGCGTTTTGGCAGTGGTTACAGCCAGGCGGTATGAGGCAAGAAAGATTCAGGGGTAGAGGGTCTTGGGGGAAAACATTGTACAACTATACCGTGTATAAACATGTGACTTGGTTGCATAGCGACTACTATAGGAATATTTAAAGGCGAATAAAGTAATGCTATGACAAGTTTTGGATTTCAATTGCTAGCTTCTCAGCATACTTTAGTTGTGTGCCTGGGTTGGTCTGTAGATGGTATATTTAATTCCCCAAGTCAAGTAGTGAAGTGAAAGGTGTAGGGTAGGCACCGTAGCAAGGGCGATGCACGTCACAGCTCCAAGGTGGGGAGGTCTGGCTGCGTGTCACTAATAGACCTACCAGATATCTTACGTGCGCGGTGTGGGAGAAACAGCTACGTCAACATCTTCATCTCCACGAAAGCCGGTTACCCGCCCCGACGAAGAGCTCAAGCAGCGATGCGACCGCCATCCAGGCGTCTCCAATGACCATGACAGCCCTCCCGAACAGCCTCTCGCACCCTCCCGACAACGACCACGCCGTGGCCCGTCCCACCACGTCGACGCTCCAGAATGCCACCAGCGAGGCCGAGATTTGCAATGCGCTGGCAGCTCTCCATGCGGCCGAGAGCTCCATAACGACCCGTCTCGATGCCCTCGTCGCATCCCAGGCCGACCTCTCCCGCGACCTCGGCCGGCTGGACCTGCTGCGGGCCGGGCTCGGCGCACAGGTCATCGCCGCGCGCTCGGTGGGCAACGACATGTTGGCCGGCGCAGCGGACACGGCCGGCCGACTGAGCGACAAGGTCAAAGAGCTGGACCTGGAGAAGAGCCGCGTGGAAAAAACGCTTGGGGTAGTGGAGCAGGTCGCCGAGCTCAAGGCCTGTGTCAACGGCGTCGTGGGCTCTATGGGTGCTCCCCAGGACTGGGAGGCGGCGGCTGGATACCTGTCCAGAGCGAGCAAGGTGCCAGTCGAGATTATTAAGGGGCCTTTTGCGGCCAGTATAGTACCCAGTGTCGAGGTACCCGACCCGCCGTGGGTGACGCTCGAGGATGCGAAGGAGAGCCTGTGTGGCCTTTTCCTGAGAGAGTTCGAGAAGGCGGCGGCGGAGAAGGACGAAATAAAGGTAACGCGGTTCTTCAAGCTGTTCCCCTTGATCGGCAGAGCCGACGTTGGCCTGGACGTATATGGACGATACGTCTGTCAGGGAGTGGCGGGCGAAGCACGAGCAACGCTGAAGGACACCGTGGGCGGCCAAGTGCGGAACGAAGGCTTCTTCTACGCCAATGCCTTATCGAAGCTCTTTGAGCATATCGCCCGCATCGTGGAATCGCATGGCGGACTGGTGGAGCGACATTACGGCTCGGGAAAGATGGTCCGGGTCATTGAGCGCTTGCAGATGGAGGCTGATGTCCAAGGTGGCATCGTCATCGACACCTGGAGCGACGAGCGAGGGGTCGACCGGAAGCTTACAGACGTCAAAAGCTACCCCTTCTCGTTTCTTGTACAGAGCTTCCTGCCTGCACCGCCACGGGGCGGCACTCCGAGGGTGAACTCGCCGGCTATTGGGATGGGCAACAACCCTCGCGAGAGCGAAGATGAAGGTGTCAACATGAGGGAGGTCGATGGCCTCCTGAACGAGATCTCCGTGATGCTGGGCCGTTGGTCACTATATACTCGCTTCCTCGCCGGGAAGTGCCAAGTACGCTCATGGTTCCTGGATTCCTAGTTGCACAACCTTTACTTACAAGTCCCAGGACCCAAACACGGCGCAAGATGCACCCCTTGTCATACCAGAAGTCTTGCTTAAATCGTACTTGTATCGCAAAGTCTCCAGCAAGTTGACGACACCATACAACGCCATGACCACCTTCTTCTTTCGCCGATCCGTGGAAAAGGCGTTTCAAATGGATGAGTATCCAAGTGGGCTGTCGCTTAGCTTGAACAGATCCATGGACGGCAACCCGCCATACATCATCATGGCGGTTGATGTCGTCATGTATATTGTGAATGCTGTCGTTGAAAGGTCGATCTCGACATCACACAGAGATGTCATTGCCTCGGTAGTCCCTACGATCGACCGTGTTCTCGGTTCCGACTTTATTGGTATGATCCAGCGCAAGATGCGAGACGAGGCGTATCCAAAGCCGGTCATATCGGGAGGCTTCCCGCCCGAGGACAGGATCATCCAGTTTATTGTTCTCATCAACAGTCTTGACATGGCCAACGAATATCTGACCCGAGTCATCGTCGGTCGCATAGGCGACTCTCACAGCGACGCCAAAGAAGGGCCGCTTAAAGACTCCTTCCCGCTGGAACGTGATGTCACCTTTGTTGCAAACGCCCTGCATAACCTCCAAGTTACTTTTATTGCCAAGAGTAGCGAACTCTTAAATGAAGGCATACAAGTGCTCTTCAACCAAGTCGTCAAGTCTCGCCTGCGGCCTGTATTGACCGACACCTTTCGAGACGCAGATTATACTCTGACCGAGGACGACCTCGCCGATATCGCCCAACAAAACGATGAGGATGAGGAGGATCTTCTGGAACAGGTTCCTCGACGATTCGAGTACGGATGGGACCAACTCATGAAGCCTATCGCCCGACTGATGACGCCTGGCACGTACAGTACGCTGCTGGACATGACTGCCAGGTACCTGTCTAAGCTATGGGAGAAGAGGATCCTCAACTACAGTGGACGCACCAATGCTTTCGGGGCGATCCGCATCGAGCGAGACTTTAGCGGAATGGTGGACACAGTTTCTCGAGGCGACTACTCGGTGAAAGAGGTGTTTGCGAGGGTGCTTCAGCTCCTGATGGTTGCGAACATGGAGGACGAGGAGTGGGATGAGCTTATGGCTCTGGAAGGCAAGGATGGGATTGATTGGGTTCTCACTGAAGATGAAAGGAGGAAGGCAAGAAGCTTGGTACTTGGTTGATGGGCTGGGGGTAACGATACTTTCTTAAGTTGTAGAGGAGAGAAGGATATGAGCTGCATAATAGATAAAAGAAGACTCGGATGGCCCGAGAGAAGCTTCACTAGACCAACGAAGATCATGTCATGATGCTCATTGTTGATAATGGTTTCAAGGGACTTATACCAGACTTCCCGTCATCCTGAGTTGCTTAACGCGGGTGAATCATAGCAGCGTTAGTGGAACGTGCGCTGAGCCGCACTGGACGCTGCCTAACGCGTAGCGCTAGAACCGATCTTGCGCCGGCTGCCTTCAGGCGTTACCTTATTTCCAACGGGGCGCCGAACGACTTTTTAGTTCGCCATGATGAGTGGATGAGTGAGCATGAAGCCTGAGGGGATGAAATTTTCTGTGACTCAAAGAACCCTCGCCCTCTCGACCAAACACAAGTGCTACTGCAGACCTCTCCATTCCATCGTTGCCTGCAAGACCAAGACCATAATACGAGAACCTTTACATCGGCCTTTTCTTAGCCGCAAACCTCCCGCGGCGTCGTCCTTTGCGCTGGCTCCTCCGTCACCCGCCCTGCTGCCACTTACATCGACCCTTGTCCGCCGCTTGACGTCTCGGGCCCTGCCAGCCATGAAGACGCGGGTCGTGAGGGTCCCCACCAAGGGCTCTCTTGGGCACTTCCAGCCTGGCGATGGTCTGGCGAAGTTGGATCACTGGGAAATTCAGACCGAGCAGACGGATGCCCTCAAGGTGCTGCAAGGTGCCGCGCAGGAACTCAAGACCAAAGACACACCCGTTGCCTTTCCAACCGAGACCGTATATGGCCTCGGCGCAGATGCTACCCGCAGTGGCTCCGTCAAAGGAATTTACTCTGCCAAGGGACGGCCCTCAGATAACCCTCTCATCACCCATGTGTGCGACTTGCACATGCTGCGGCAGTATGTGGGAGCCAGAAGCGAAGGGGAAGACCCCATACCAAGCAGATACAAGGCCCTGATAGAGCGCTTCTGGCCGGGTCCCCTGACCATCCTCCTACCGAACCCGGAACCCTCGAAGCTCGCCCCCGAGGTGACGGCTGGCCTTAAGACCTTTGGCGTCCGAATGCCCTCGTCGCCGTTGGCCCTCTCCCTCATCAAACTAGCCGGTGTCCCGGTAGCCGCCCCGTCCGCAAACGCTTCCACCAAGCCGTCCCCGACGACGGCACAGCACGTCATGGACGACCTGAATGGGAGAATCGAGCTGATCCTGGACGGGGGGCAGTGTGACGTTGGCGTGGAGAGCACCGTGGTTGATGGCCTTTGCGATCCGCCCGTCGTTCTCCGCCCTGGCGGCATCGGGTTGGATGAGTTGAGAACCTGCCCCGGCTGGGAGAACGCGGCCAAGGCGTACAAGGACCAGAGCGAGGAGGGCAAGGCCGCGCCACGAGCACCCGGGATGAAGTACAAGCACTATAGTCCCAAGGCGAGAGTGGTGCTCTACGAATCGAGTCACGAAAAGGGGGCTTCTGGAGTGGCACTCTCCGACATTGGGACGGCTAACGGCACCGTCAACGGGTCCGCCACGAATGGAGACCGAGGAACGAGGAAAATCGGCGTCATCCGCACTCAACGATGGAAGTCGGGGGCTGGGTTACGGTGCGCCAACCTCAAGCCGTCGCCCAACGACACGCAAGAAGGCGCAGAGCAAAACGGAATGCCATACGAAGTCTATGAAGGCGAGCTCATGAATGAAAACGGAAAGTCAATCGGCCAAGTCTTGGATATTGATCTCGGTAGAGACACCGAGGGAATTGCTCGGGGTCTCTTCTCGGCCCTGAGGGAGTTCGATCGGCGCGGGGCGGACACCATCTTCGTGGACGGTATAGAGGATAAAATCGACATCGCCGCGGCGGTCATGAACCGCCTCCGCAAGGCGGCCTCAGAGATTAGAGCATGAATGATCAATTAGAACCCCCTCCCAGCAACCCTGTATAAGCCCACCCCGTCCCTTGCTAAACCCGACAGCGTGACTTGTTGTTTGCGTGCGGCGCTAGAGTAACGACAAAACGCCAGTTGGACAGCAACCCGTTTCCAAACCTCACAGTCCTTGTCGGAGCCAGTCCGCCAGTTTCGACTTTCCGAGTTGTGCCAGGTTGTTAACTCCCTGCTCGCTGAGATCGATGCGGCCGACGGGGAGGTCCTGGGTGGGGGCGCGGCTGACTCGCTGGACGATGATGGTGGGGTCGGTCTCGAGAATGATGCCGTCGTCGACGATCTCGTCGATAGCGAGCGACACGAGGTCGTAGTTCTCGACGATAGTGCGCTTATCCACGGATTGCCTGTATCGCATAAAGGTTAACATTGCTGCACCGCGGAGCTTGAACTCAGAGCGGGTGGGAGAACTGACTTGAAGAGCAGGTGAAGCGAGTCTCGGAGCGCGAGAATGGTGTTGTAGAGCAAAATCTCGTTCTCGTCGACGCTGCCGACGACGTACATCATGACATCCGACTCCATCTTGTACAGCACGATCCTGTTGTCGTATAGGATGATGTCGCCGGTCTGCTTGGCGGTCTTCTCAAGGAGGCCTTTCTCGAAGGCCTTTTGCGACTTGACATCGGAGTAGGGGTTTGCGGATGAGCTCGCGGAAGCTGGGGAGGCGTGCGGTCAGCGTTGCGCCTCCAGGAGGTTCAAAGGGAGCTGCGGGTTACCATTCGGGGCCGTGTGAGGCGGCGAGAAGTACTTTGCGAATATCCGAGAGCCATCCTCAGTGCCGAGGACTAGGATGGCCTGGACAGAGAAGAGGGTCATTCCAGGAGACATGGCGGCGGTTGTTGGTTGTTGCGAAAGCCCACGTTGACAACTTGGAGGTACTACCCGGAGACGATATGAGACCCCTCCAGACCGACGTCTCCAGATGCGTAGATGCCACACCTCCAATTGAGAGTGCTCTCGGCGGCGTAACGTTTAGCCGTCCGGCCGGTCGATGCCAGTGTGGATGGATGGATGGGCATTCGCGTGTGCACGGACCAGTACACCACATCTTTAATTGGAGTTCGTGTGTCTGAACCACTTTACGCGTCTGGCCTAGCGGGGAGGAGGAAAGGAGACGCGAAAGCCTCCCTGTCCCCTGTTCGTCGGTGTGTCCCCTCCCCCTCGTTTTCTCCATCAACAAACAAACCCACAAGTTTCCCAAGAATTCTTCCTCCGAAACGCCAGCCCAACGACGCCCACGATGTCGTCCCCGTCGCAACGCCGGCAGCGAGACTCCAAGTCGGCGACCCCTCGTCGTTCTGGCCGTCAATCCGAAGCGAATACCCCCCGCGCCAATCCCTCGCACCTGGCCTCCAGTCCGCTCTTCTTCCAGTCCTCGCCTGCACCCCACGACAACGACGGACAAGATGCTGCACCATCGTCGCCATTGAGGCACATGACCAACAGCCAGAGCACTCATGGCCGTAGCGATGCCCCTAGCTCGCCACTGCGCCATATGACAGAGACCCAAAGCGATGACGATCCTCAGAGAACCCCCAGAGCCACTCCCGGACTGGGTGGAGGTGAGTTTGATCGAGACACCTGTCTAAGAAAGCTAGAGCGCTCACTGGCCTAGAATCATCACCCATCCGCTACGAACCCAGCTCTAGCCCCGGAAGATCGCTGCGACAACAGTCGGAGCTACGAAGTGAGACCAGTGGTCTCTTCATCGGTTCTCAACCCGGCAGCTCTGCGGCCCACCGACGAGGAGACATCAACTCGGATGCGATCCGCACTCCCCGGGCCGCGCGCCGCATTATCCTCGACGATGCCGGCCGTGTGGTGCGCGAAGGTCCCGTTGATGGCTCAGACGCCGCCTCCTTTGCCAACCGGGATCCCAACACCTCCGAAGCGGATGCGCTCGGCGGCCATGGAGAGAGCTTGATTTGGGGTACGACCGTTTCCATCGACGACACCTTTGCCTCGTTCAAGGATTTCCTCCGCAACTTTACACAGAAGTATCGCCTGTACCGGGACGGCTTTTCCGATGCCGAGGTGCAAGCGGACCCTGAATCGGAATCGAAGCCATATCACGAGGCCTTGGAGAACATGCTGCTGTTGGGCACATCAAGACTCTACGTCGACATTTCCGACCTAAACCTGTACCCGCCGACTCGAAAGCTTTGGCATCAAATTCAAGCCTATCCGCAAGAAATCGTACCCGTGATGGATCAATCGGTTCATGACATGATGGTCGAGCTTGCACGAGCAGAGACTCTGAGAAATCGAGCCTCCCAGAGCAGTGCTGGTCACCAGGCATCCCAACACGGCACTCAGAGCTCAGAACCCGTGTTCCCCAGTTCCGATAGACCCGAAGAGCCTGCTACCCCTCGCCCTCAGCAAGACCAGCAGCAGCCTTCATTGGAAGACCAGGTCTCGTCTTCCATTTACGTCGTGCGCCCCTTTGGTCTAGATAAGACAATCAACTTGAGAGACCTCAACCCAGCTGGTAAGTTGGCTGTCGATGAAACTATATAAATTAGCTAACGCATATCAGATATGGACCGTCTTATCTCTATCAAGGGACTTGTCATTCGAGCCACCCCCGTCATCCCCGACATGAAAGACGCCTTCTTCCGTTGTAATGTTTGCAATCACTCCATCAACGTTGGCCTCGATCGTGGAAAGATCCGGGAGCCCACCGAGTGTCCTCGTGAAATCTGTGAATCCAAGAACTCAATGCAGATTGTCCACAACCGATGCTCGTTTGAGGACAAGCAAGTCATTAAGCTCCAGGAAACCCCCGATGCTGTACCTGCGGGTCAGACGCCGCACTCTGTGTCGGTTTGCGTGTACAACGAGCTGGTTGACTTCTGCAAGGCCGGTGATCGTGTCGAGCTGACGGGTATCTTCCGTGTCAGCCCTATGCGCGTAAACCCTCGCCAGCGGGCGCTCAAGAGCGTGTACAAGACGTATGTTGACGTCTTGCACATTCAAAAGGTTGACAAGAGGCGTATGGGTGCCGACCCGTCGACGCTAGGCATTGCAGGCGAGCAGGAGGCCGAGAATGGCGACAACACTATGGAGGAAACCCGCACTATTTCCGTCGAGGACGAGGAGAAGATCCGGGCAACTGCAGCCCGAGATGATATCTACGAGCTGCTTGCCCGTTCTCTTGCCCCTTCGATCTACGAAATGGACGACGTAAAGAAGGGTATCCTCTTGCAACTCTTTGGCGGTGCCAACAAGACCTTCCAGAAGGGCGCCAGCCCCAAGTACCGAGGCGACATCAACGTCCTCCTCTGTGGTGATCCTTCCACGTCCAAGTCGCAAATACTGGCCTACATCCACAAGATTGCCCCTCGCGGCGTCTACACCAGCGGCAAGGGCTCGTCCGCTGTCGGTCTCACGGCGTACGTGACCCGTGACCCCGAGACTCGTCAACTGGTGCTCGAGTCCGGTGCTCTTGTCCTCTCCGATGGCGGTGTGTGCTGCATCGATGAGTTCGACAAAATGTCCGACTCCACACGATCCGTCCTCCACGAAGTCATGGAACAGCAGACCGTTTCCGTCGCCAAGGCTGGTATTATCACGACCCTCAACGCCAGAACCAGTATCCTCGCCTCCGCCAACCCCATTGGCAGTCGATACAACCCCAATCTCCCCGTCCCCCAAAACATTGACTTACCCCCGACCCTCCTTTCCCGTTTCGACCTGGTCTATCTCATCCTGGACCGAGTTGACGAGAAGGCTGATCGGCGCCTTGCCAAGCATATGCTCTCTATGTACCTCGAAGATAAACCTCAGTCCGCTCCGACCAACTTGGACATTCTGCCCGTCGAGTTCCTCACCCTATATATCTCCTACGCCCGCTCCAACATCAAGCCTGTCATCTCCCAGGAAGCTGCCAAGGAGCTCGTCGAAGCGTATGTGGCCATGCGCGCTCTTGGCCAAGACGTCCGAACCGCCGACAAGCGTATCACTGCCACCACTCGTCAACTCGAAAGCATGATCCGTTTAGCGGAGGCTCACGCAAAGATGCGCCTCTCTGAGACCGTCACGCGTAGTGACGTACAAGAGGCTAATCGCCTTATTCAGACCGCTTTGATGACGGCTGCCACCGACTCGCAGGGTCGTATTGACATGAGCCTTCTCACTGAAGGGACCAGCGCTGCTGACCGCAAGCGTCGCGATGAGATCAAGAGCGCCTTGGTACAACTGCTCGACGAGATGACGGCGGGAGGCAACTCGGTCCGATGGGGCGACGTCGCGCGCCGACTCAGCGAAGGTGCCAGCATTCCCGTCGAGCAATCGGAGTTCAACGAGATTATGAGAGCCCTCGAAGCCGAGAACGCCCTCATGATCAGTGGAGAGGGCGCGAGGAGGACGATTCGGAGAGTGACGGCGGTGGTTTAAAGAAGCTGATGAGTTGCTGGAATGATGTGAATGAGATAGATGAGTGGCCTGGTTTGGACGACAAGGGTCTTGCTTACGGTACAAGGCGTTGGCATACTACGAATTGCAGAATATCTGTTTTATCTCATCCGACTAATACCGGAAATCTTCCGTGAACCATCTCCCTCTTTTTCTCGTCTTTGTGCCAACGATGATGAGTCACGTCTTCTACTCCCACTGGCTCAGTATTGCTATACTTACTCCTTGCTCGCAATATCTTTCTTTGCCTGAATCGCCGCATCTAGTGCATCCCTTAGCGTATCGATGAGGTCCTCCTCACTCTCTAGGCCGGCCGAGATCCGCAGTCCCTCCTCCTTAACACCCAGCTCGCGCATGTGGTCACGCTCCTCCGGCCTCTTGCTGAAGACAGCCATGTTGTACGCAAAGACGAGGGTGACGTACCCGCCGAGGTGGGGACTGGGGTAGAAGCCACACCGGTCGTAGAAGGCCACGGTCGCCTCGAGACAGTCGAACTCGACCGTCAGGAGGCACCCATAGCCCGGGTCCGGCAGCTCCGGCGTGCAGGGCCGCATCACGGCGTCGTACTTGGGCTTAGTAGGCAGCAGGGTCGGATACTGCACCTTGGCGATGGGGGAGTCTGGGAGAGACCTGACGTCGTGCAGGAAGGCGGCGATGGCGGCGGCGTTGCGGTTGAGGATGCGGGTGCGCTGGAGGAAGTCGTGGGAGTTGGCGAGGAGGACTGCGGCGTCACTGGCGAAGAGCTCGTTGTGGTGCTTCGACTTGACGAGCGGCACGAGGGCGGCGTAGTGCGGCGAGAGAGGGTTTAGGACGACGGAGCCGCCCATGACGTTGGCCTGGCCGCTGAACGACTTGGTGAGGGAGGTGACGAGGATGTCGCTCTGGGCGAGGACGTCGACGTTGGCGAAGCCGCTGACGGTGTCGTCGACGACGACGACGAAGCCGTACTGCTCAGACTAGATGGAAACCAAGCGTCAGCGAGGGAAAGCGGCGAAGGAAGACCTAGAGCACGAGACAGCGTACAAGACTCTTCAGACGGACAAGATCAGGGGTATCCAGATTGGGATTCCCCGGGATCTCGACAAACGCATAGCTGACGGGTCTGACGGCCTGCTTCTCGGTGGCGAGCCAGTTCTCGAAACAGTCTATGCCCTCGTCGTCCACCAGGCCGAAGTGCTTGAGCCCGTAGGGACACTCTTCGATGAGATGATGGTGCGTGTTATGGAAGACGACGCCCAGGACGACAATGGTGCCCGGGCGATGGTCCATCAGGAGGTTGGTGGTGTGGTATATAGCCGCCATGCCTGTGGGATACAGAAACACGTCGTCCGGCGTGCACTTGACCTTGTCCGCATCGATAGGCGAGCGATGCAGCAGCTCGTTGATCCTCTTGCGGAGGCCCTGATGCGCCGAGCTCTCCGGCGTCCACGTCGGTGGCGGGAGGTCATTGTCCCCCTCGAACACCACCTCCTTCATGCCGTCAACGCCACGGAGGAGCTCCTCGCTCCCGCGGATGGAGATGCCGAGCCCGGGCGAGCTCCAGCTGAGGATGACGCCGAAGGTGTGCTTGGGGTCGTAGAGCACGGCGTACACGCGGTGTCCGGCAACGTCGACGACCCTGAGCGAGACATTGTCGACGTCCATGCGGTGCGGCCCGCGGCTCTCGAGGGCGATGTGCCGACGGGTATGTGGCCACATATCCGGGTTGAGGTAGATCAAGGCAGCTTTGCCCTGGACGCCGAGATGCTTCGTGATGGCCTGTCCGAGCTACAAGGCAAAGGTCCCCGGTTCGTCAGTACGGAGACGGACCTTGCAAGCTCTCTCTCTGTCTCTCACCTGGGCGGCGAACTGCATGGGCAGGAAGCGAGGATACAAGTGGACGATCCTCGACAGCGGGCTGGGGTCGCCGTCGCGGAATGCCTTGGCGACGTCCCAGGTCGGGATGTTCGTGATGATGCTGTTTGGAGTCTGCGGCGGAGGCGCGTGGCCGAACTCGGACTGAGGTCTCAGGACGACCATGGTGAGGATGATGATGGCTTGTCGCTTGGATGTTGAGGGAGAGCGATATAGGCAAGTACCTGAGATCAGCGAGATGGAGAGCCGGGGATGATGTTAGGTCATGTCAGGGAGGGCACGAGTAGAATATGCAGAGTTGAGACATTGCATCTACTTAAGTTATGTGCCACAACGCCAACAACGGCGGAATCTGCACGCACTCTTACACGCAGCTGAGTCTCCATTGACTCCAACAGAGTCTCGACTCTGCCTCATCAGACATCCCGCAACTTAGCTGAAGCTTATAGTCGAATGGCGCCGCCAACGCCACCAACAGCACCACCAAGAACCTCCGGGCTGAGCAGCCATGGCGTCCATCACGGGGCCAAGGGCGGCAGGAACTTGCCGTGTACGTAAATAGACAAACTAGCAAGTCACCTCAGCTGAGATGAAAGGGCCAGTGAGAAATTCATGTGGGATTGGGATCTTGAAATTAGGAGATAGAAGTACAGGCGCATTCTATTCAGCCAGCTCACATTCACTGTGTTCTCGATTTTATGTGGGGCAGGTCGGCTAGCACTGGTATATAGCTTAAAAAAAGACCAATATTTTCGCCTTCGGGCATTTGGTCTATTGAAACGATACGTAAGTTAAACCCACGAAATCGTGAGTTCGAATCACGCTAACTTTCCATTAGAGAGAAGATTAGCATGGCCCCTGCACTAAGGATGACACATGTGATCAAAGAGACGCTTCTAAATTTTTTTGGCGTCTTTTTGCGTGCTACTTCTAACATGCCGTGCTTAAGGTACTGGGTATCCATGCTTGTTGCAAATGTGAAGTACCGTGTCACACATAGATTGATGGCACCAAACTGGCACGGCAGCCCATCTTGCAGTGGTTATGTTCTGTAATGACATGGGTTGAATACTCTTTCTCCTATGTTTGTATGTTTTAAACCTGTTAATGTTTCCTCGTGGTCATGGCTGTTGAATTGCTCATATTATCTTATCGGCTGCTCGATCCCCAAATGCAGATGGTTACTTCTACGAGAGAAGCAAACTGCGAGAAAAATACAAGCGATAGGTGGCTGCAGGACGTGTCGATGTTCGTGGAAAGACTGCCTTGAGTACCTTGTGTTGTAAATGCCATTTTTTCTGGCAGGATGGAGGAGTTGGAGATGCCAGCATTGTGTTTCTTTTCTCGATTACGAGGAGAAAGAGGACATGCCGAGGGATGAGATAAAATAACGACAATTACAGACGCGAGAGCTGCTAGCTAGACAACACGCCTGGACACTGGAGCAAGATGAGATTTCGAAGACGAATTGGAAGGCGGAAATGAAATCCGTGCAAATTGCCAGCTGACTGCCCAAGTACTCAGGGAGCAAGTTGCGCCAATGAAACACAAGAAACGTGGAGAGAAATAGACAAGCAGGGTAGACAAATATGGAACCGGCAAGGCCCTTGACTTGACATGCGACAAGATCCAAGTTTAAAGGAATGGAATCAGTGCCGGGTAAATGGCGAAAACTTGGCTTCTCTTGCCTCAACGGACCATTAAAGCAATTAAGGTGTCTAAGAAAAATGTCAGATCACCAGGGCACACTGGAGTCCGGATCTACGAGCTCATCCAACAGTTGTGCAGTTCTGGTATTTTCGGTGTCAGTTCCGTCGGGTTCAGTTCCATCGGGTTCAGTTCCGTCAAGTTCATTACATATGGTGTATTTTAGAAACCAAGCAAAGGATCAAGCCTTAATAAACCAGTTAGTAACTGTTTTAAAGCAACGTTTCTACAGATAAACAATGCACATCTGCGCCTAAGGAAGTTGATGCCTAAGAGAGCCCTATGTCAGGTAAATGGAGGCTGCTCGCTGGCTCATTAAGGCGCATCCTTCGGCCAGAAGGATAGCAGTGATTGAACGAGAGAGCAGAGGGTCGCCGAACCGAGATGCCCCAGACAACGGCTGACTCATCAGCTTACGGCGTTTTGTTGGGTAAAAATCGGCTCCTATCCGGCACTAGACCTGTGGTAGGTACATATACTAAAATTTCAGAGGCATTTCCGCCTTCGGGCATTTGGTCTATTGAAACGATACGTAAGTTTGACCCTTGAGCTCTTGGGTTCGATTCCACGTACTAACGTCCCACCTAGAGAGAAGATTAGCATGGCCCCTGCACTAAGGATGACACATGTGATCAAAGAGACGCTTCTAAATTTTTTTGGCCCATCTTGATGCCATCGTAAAGCAAGAAAGTGCAGTGTTTTACACTCAGGGTCCCCACGCCAGACGAACACAACTTATGCCTGTCGATACCTTCGTCGTTCAGTCAAGGAACCTCTCTGACTCTATTCATACTGTCTCGGTGCGCCCGATTAATCTGTGCATAATTTGAACTCAGCGGCCAACTCATTGCTGCTTTCTTGCCGGGCAACAATTGTGTGGTTGAGATGTTACTGTCTGTTTGGCCACAACCTCCCGTCCTTGCCGCCCTACATGTTGAGCAAGACAAGTGCGCTTGTCTGAACTGAGGGTGGCGAGCTTTTCCATTGAGCCTTGAGCGAACTTGCAGAGGAGAGGTTCCTGCTACGCCAAGGGAATGCTATTTTGAGACTCTCCAGTATACATAGTAGGATGGAGGTAGGTACTCTTTAAGTTAGATGGTTGGTCGAGGCTCCCAAAGGGACATTTTTGGCTGCTGTTAGGTTTCATGACTAAACGGAAGTTAGTCACACAACTCTAACCAGTCCGTTCCCATTCGCAATAATTATACTCGTGCTGCGTTATATGAAGACTTCGGCCATGACGCCAAGAAAAGCACCATAGAGATCTTTCGGTGAGACGTCTTCACTATCACACGGGATAAATACTTTTACTGACACGCTCAATCAAAGAGAAGCTCCAAATTTCCTTTTAAGGGCTTCTAGAGTTACATCCATCAACAGGCAAGCTCCATCAACCGGCAAGCAGCTTGGTGTATAAGTTAAAATGGTCAGGGGGCACAGTTAAAAGACAATGCAGCTCAGTTAACTCTTGAACTAGCTACTATTAAACAAGTGATACCCCTCCTCCTCTTTCGACCCCTTATCGCCTCCAGCTTAATTTCTTAACACATGTCCGCGCTTGCCAATCAACTCCTTCCGGAATGATACAGATACGATACAACAAGCAGTCCTCCTGTCTTCACCAGAACCGCCGCTCTCGGCCCTCAAACGCAAAGTTAAGTGCAACCGCCACGAACAGAGACACACATAGGACAGTCGGGCCCACGCGATCGTAGTACTTGACGACCCTGCGCGTTCGGATCGCGTTGCTTCGGTACAGATACGTGCCAACCGAATAGCACAAGCTCATGATAGCTAACAGCGTGAAGATGCTCGAAACCCAAAACGCAGTGGGCGTGGGATGGTTTCCAAAGTTGAGCAATGTAACGGCAATGGTGCCAATGTAGATGGAATACTCGAGCTGCAACAGGAGTTAGCTCATCGTGAACATCCACGTCGTTGGTTTAGTTGCACTTACCCATCCCAAGAAAGTCCTCTCCGCCGCGAAATACACCTTCGGCTCCACGCGGACGGGCACGTAAATCTTCTTGCCCCTGGGCGCTTTGAACTTCTTGTTCTGGATCTCTTCCTGCCCAAACAGCGCCTGCAGTCGGTCGCTTCGGGGCACCTGTGTGCTACGAGGCGTCGGGATCGCATATCGAAGGATGTTAACGGTTGCGCGTCCGGCAGCACGGCCCTTCGTCGACAACAGAGTCGAGTAATAGTGCCACCCGCCAATCTGCTTAGCCTGCTCCAGTTCGTAGTTCTCGTCGTAGTCATCGTCTGAGTCGTAGATTGGGTAAGCATCGTCCTCCGCTGGCATCTCGCCCAGTTGACCCTCCATGTCAGAGGGAAGACCGCGACGGCGGTTAGCCCCTTGAGCACTAGACTCCCCGTTACCGGCACCGCTGCCGTTACCAGGATAGCGGCTGGGGGGTCTCAGATCCTCATCATCTGAGTCCAAATCATCCTCGTCATCCGAGGTTGTGGTCGTCCCCGACATGCCGGGACGGCGGATGCCAAAGTCATGGCTGGCCGGCTTGCGAATATCCACTTCCATCTGCGGCATCCAGAAGGGCAGTAGGTCTATGCGGTTGGGGAACAGACTCGCCGTGCCGTGGATGAACTTGGAAAATTTGGGAACAGACTCCACGAGGTGTGACGAGATGAGCTGGCGAACCCATTCGGGAGGTTCTTGGCCCATCTGGGTCTGGAGCTTGACCTCGAGGACGGCGTAGGGGAACCGTTCGACGTCCTCGGGAGGAAGTTGGGAGAAGGGAAAGTCAACTCCAATGTCCATGCGTCGCCAGTTATCTCCCGCACGAGCGCGGCCATCGAGGTTATCTTCCCGGACCATGGTGAGCTCCGTGTCCAATGAGATACGGACTCGGGCGTCGGCGGGCAGCTGGAAAGCTGTACGGTTGTAGAAGGATCGGCAGACCGGCTTGTAACCCTTCTTAAGGACGGAATACTGAACCTCGGACGCCAATCGTTCGTCCTCGGCAATTGCCTTTTCCGACTTCTTACCCTCCTTTCGAGCCTTCTCAAAGATGGCTGCGGGAAGCAGCTCTCCCTTCATGTAGGAATTCACATTCTTCTCCTTGATGGCAAAGCGAGCTTTGACCGACTTCTCGCCCGTCCAATCCTCTCGATGAGTTTTTCGCTCGACAAAAATAGTCTCGGTCTGCATTCCTCCGTACCATCGAAGTCGGATCGCCTCAGCGCCTTCCGTCTTCTTCAGTCGACCCTCGTACAGATCCCAGGTTTCGGGGTTGTCGTAGTAGATGGAAGTGATGGCCGAGTCCTGCTGTTCGAATTCCTTGCTGGGGTTGAAGACAAGGACAGGCAGATGCTTGAGAATGATGAGCTTCAGCTCGGTGACGTTGTCCGGATGCACCCAGTACTTTGTCGTCTGTCGAATGAAGCTGGCCTGACCACCACCCGCAGAACTATCGCCCTTAACCGGGTTTCCTCGGGTACGGACGAGGTCGTAGAGCTTGGAGAGCTTGATGACGGACGCGTCGTAGTTTTCCTTGTAGAAGGGCTTCGCCTTGAGTCGCGTATCGAAAACGGGTTTGAGGTGCCATCCAGTCAATTTCTAGTAGCCTTGTTAGAAACGTAAGTTAGGACCTCGGCCAATTGACTCACGTCGTGCTTCTTGATTATCTTATAAAAGCCGGTATAGTTGAGCTGGACGAACTTTGCGAGGTCGTGTACGTCGGCGATGATATCGCTCAGGTCTTCCTCGAGAAGCATGAACTCCTCCTCTGTAGGCCCGTTCTCGCCGAGGCCGCGCTCGTTGAGGCGATTGACAACCTCCTTGACCTCGCGTTCGCTGACGGCAATGCGACGAGAGATCTCCATGGCCTTGACCTGCTGCTTGGTGTGGACCTTTTCGAGCTCCAGCTCCAACTTGGCGACGAAGCGCGACTCGTCGTCCTCGCACCACTCGGCTCCGCCCATGCGCCCGGGCTTAGGGGAGCCAGTAGCATGTTTGATCTCGTCCTTCAGGCCATCGTAGTCGATATAGTACCACTGGTATTCGTGGATGACGCTAGAACGAAGCTGCTCGCCGAACTTCATGACGACGACGCCGGGTCGGACCTTGGGAATACGATTGCCCACGTAGATGCTGGTCCAAGTTTTGTCACGGGTCTTCAGGTCCTGAACGATAAGCATGTGCGCATTGGAGCGGATCCAGAGCCAGAGGAGGACCCAGGAGGAGTCAGGGCGTTGTGTGTTGACTGGATAGATGGATGGATGGATGGGGGATTGGGAGGGTATGTTGTGTGTTGTGGGCGTGGACTTGGGCTTGGGCTTGGGCTTGGGCTTGGAAGTGGGAGTAGGAGTGGAAAAGCAGGGCTTTCTTTGCAGCACAGCGAGAGGATAGAGGCTAGAGGCTAAAGGCTAGGGGCCGGAGAGGAGAGGAGAGGAGGCGTTCCTTACCTTGGTGTAACTGAGACGAGAAAATCGAACCGAGGTTTTGGTGGTCGTCCGGGTTGAACGCAAGAAGGAGGAACCCGCGGGAAGGATGATGCTTGGGCTGGGCCGTAGGTCATAGCTAGAGGTAGGTGATAGGCACCTTAGCGTAAACGTGGTTGGTGCATGCGCCGCCCTTGGCTCGACGAGACACCGGGAAGGAGGCTGGAATTGAATTGGCGAATCACTGTGGCGCCCGCTGGAACGTGCGCGTTGCTGGAGGATCGCAGCGACGCTGGTTAACGGGGCCGCTATTGGGGGGGCGGGGGGCGTCGGGGGCGCTATCGAGAGCCCTGTCCGAGCATCTGCGGCGAGCCCGCCTGCAGGACAAAACCAGTGGAGGGCTACCAACCAGGGCAGGTAGGTAGTGGAGGTATTCGTAAACTCTCCAGCGTGCTCTAGCCCCTAGCTTAGGTAGGTTTTCACTGCATCTTTTAAGTGGCGGGGCCTCCATCTCTAGCAGACTGTCACTCTCGTCTTCTCACTGGGGCACACGAGACCTTCACCTCGATCAGACCGGGTTCAGATGGGTCCCTCGATTCTAGCGAGCAGATGCTGGCGGGGCCCGGCCCTTCCCAGTCGGTGTACAGATGTAAGACCCTCTATAATCCGGTTCCAAACCCTAGCTCCGGGCCCTTGGCGGCATCAATTCCGTCAGGCTAGAAATTACCATACGAAGCCCGTAGAACCGACATCGCTGCCCGGCCTGACGACCTATTGCCGTTGTTGGATTTCGTGTCTCTCGATGAATACCTCCTAAACTGACCCCCCTCTGAACAACCTCCCTAGGTATCTTGCTTGTCTGTGAACCAAGCCCACAGTTCCGACTTACGCAGCTCTACCCCTCCAAAATAGTTTTCCATCCTCGCGCTGCCCCTCCACACAACCACCACCATCATCATCATGGCCGCCATTGACGACTCCATGCCCGCGCGCATCTCCTCCTCCTGCCTGGACGACACCCGCGAAGTCCTCCACCACGCCTGGGCCCACGATCGCGACGGCCTCAAGGCCCTCCTGCGCACCCGCGGCAAGGCCAGCGCCCAGGACCCCACCACCGGCGAGACTCCCCTCCACGCCGCCATCCGAGCCTGCGGGCCTGCGACCCCGAGCGACGACGACGATGACGAGGAAGATGGCTGCGTCGAGGAGGCACGCGAGGTCGTACAGGATCTGTTTTTGTCGGGTGCCATCTGGAACGACGTTGACGGCAATAACGAGACGCCCGGGTGCGTGGCCCTTCGCCTGAGACGAAAGACACTCTACAATCTGTGCGTCGACGCAGGCGTCCGCGCCGAGCTCCTGTTCGCCATAATGGGCGACTATGAAGCTCTATCGTCAGGTGACGAGGACGAGGACGAGGAGATGGAGCGGGACCCGGTTGAGGAGACAGCCATCGCCGAGCCTGGTACAGAAGATGCTGTTGCTGTTGTAGAAGAGCCCAAGTTCATCCCCCCTGATGCCAAAGAAAAGGCCGTCACGAGCGAAGAGTATCTCAACTCCAAACTAACCTACGACGACGACAAACTCGTTGACTCCGACCTCAACGGCGTCATGATGGCTTGGGAGACAGACATCATGCGCCGATCCGTCGCCGCCCTCATCCCCGACTCCGCCCCTGGCAAGCGCATCCTTAACATTGGCTTCGGCATGGGCATCATCGACGGCATGCTTGCCGACCTGAAGCCCTCCCGCCACCACATCATCGAGGCCCACCCCTCCGTCCTCGAGCACCTCGCCCAGCCAGGCTCCAAGTTCGGATCCGAATGGGAGAAGAGCGGGCCCGAGGAGGGCGCCTTCAAGGTGCACAAGGGCAAGTGGCAGGACGTCGTGCCTCAGCTACTAGCGGACGGGGAGGTGTACGACGCCATCTACTTCGATACCTTCGGCGAGGACTACTCGCAGCTGCGTATGTTCTTCACCGAGTATGTCATTGGCATCATGGACGAAGGCGGTCGGTTCAGCTTCTTCAACGGCCTTGGCGCCGACAGGAAGATCTGCTACGACGTCTACACGAAGGTGGTTGAGATGCAAGGTGCCGACGCGGGCCTAGATGTTGAGTGGGAGGAGAGCGATGTCAATATGGCAGGGCTCGACCAGGCCGGCAAGGGAGAGTGGGAAGGCGTGCGCAGGCGTTACTGGACGCTCGACAGTGAGATACCCTCCTACGCAAGAGGGGGTTGTGTGGGCATACAGGAGGGTGACAGAAATGGTTTCGGGACGTACCCGAAATGCGTCAATGCCGCCTAAAATCATTTTGGGTATATGTCGAAACCATTTCTATCACCCTCCTGTATGCCCACAGACACCCCCCTCTTGCGAGGCTCATACGCCCTTTTTATGACCATGATCTAACACTTCTTTCACAGAGTACCGGTTACCAATTTGCTCCTTCATGGGCTAGGATCCATTAAAGAACTGTCCTAGGAGTCTTGTCTGAACCCTGCGCTTGGTAGTCCGAAAGCAACATCTCGCTTTCAGCCTGCTCCTTTCTATCTCCCTTTTTCTTCCTCCGTTTTTTTCTTTCCCTTTTGTCACCTCGTGATTGCCATCCCCATCTATAGTCCGGAGGGTGCCTTATTTGTAGTTCTCAAGGTGCAGGACACCGGCAGTGTTACCCGCATTGATCCGCTTGAGAGTCAGCGCGGCGATGAGCGCGGCGCCGACACCGCTACCATCTTCGGCGGGAAGAATCTCGATTGGGTCTTCCGCCCTACTGTTCTTCTTGTCGGGCCAGTCGAGAATCTCCCGCAATGCCTCGGCACCGCGCTCCTTGAAGTGGGGGTATTTGTTAAACACGGAGCCGTCAGCGCCGACATGGCAAGTCTCGTAGCCCTTCTTCTTGCAGATAGCGGCTACACCACAGGCGGAAAGCCGGGCAGCTCGCGTTCCAATGAGCTCCGCAAGGCGGCGAAGGAGCTCCAGCTCAGGGCGCGTGCAGGACAAATTCAGCTTTGACGAGAACAAGTCGTGGGTCTCCTGTAAGTTCTCAAAGGGATCCCTGTTCTTGGTCAGCCAGGGTAATCATTGGTACACGCGGTCGAGCAACTTACTCCTCAATGTAGGACAGGAAGGATGCGTCCAGGGAATAAGGCTTTCGAAGGAGGGAAACGTCCTGACCCTCGAAAATATGGATTTCCTTGTTATCATGAAGGTCAAGGACGACCAGTCTGAAGATCTCGCCGAGATAGAGACCAGCAATCATCTTCTCGAAGGCCTGCTGACCAGGGCGAGGGGAGTCTCGGTCAATGGTGACGTCGTAGGCAGTCCGGGGAAGGACCTTGTGCTCGTTGTCGAAGGCACCCCATTCGCAGTTGATGGCCATGGGGCAATCGGGAGGTAGGTTGAGATGGGCGATCTTGGGGATGGAGCCACAGTTCTCCATGTACGCAGCGTTGCAGCCAGTACCAAAGATGCAGCCAATCTTCATCGCCGTATCCGTGTACGCAGACGCAATCAGTGTGCCGGTGGTGTCGTTGATCAATGCCGCCAGCTTAATAGGCACACCCTACTGATAATGAGTATTGATCATGGAGAAAAGGGGCCGCTATGACTTACTCGGCGAGCCAAAGCATCCAGAAACATGGGGACCACGTTTTTGCCCTCAACATCGTCAATGTCGAAGCCCTTGGTCCATCGCTGAAGGATACCCTCGTCGATGTAGTTCTGTGTTGCCGGGTACGAGAAGGTGAAACCAAGAGGAAGCTTGTCCACGGTGGCGCAGTCTCCGTGATGAGTCTCGATGAATTGGTACAGACAATCGGCAATGTAATCCCAAAGCTCCTCCGATGTTGCCGATTTGAGCTCTTCGGGCATGCGGTACTTGGATTGGATGATGTCGAACTCGGACTTCTCATCTGTCAAGGTGATCTCGCAAACTCGCAGGTTGGTGCCTCCCATATCGAGGGCCAAGTAGGTTCCCGTCTCGTAGCCATCGGGATAGGCCATGACCCAGGTGGGGTTCATTGGCTAGACGATGGTAAGTCCTTAGTAGCACATGATAGGGAGACTCATTCAACTTACGATGCTTCCGCCCTCCTCGGTCAAGCCTGTGGGTTTTCGGTCAGCTACGTCATCGCAAGTGAAACAACGCAAGGCCAATACCTTTGGTAAGTTCTGATACAAAGTGTTCGGTGATTTGCTTCAGCTTTTCCGCGGGCACAGTGAAGAGGGTCTCCAGCTTGTGGATTTGCGCGGCGAGGTCCTTGGGGACATCTGCCATGGAGCCTGTCATGATGAGATGTCAGTATCAATGTTTTTTTGGATAATGTTTGTGTGAAAATCCATCGCAAGGCAAGAAGCTAGCTTTTATAGTCAAGTTAGTGTGATGGATAGTCTGCTGGGTTAAGACAGTCAGAGTGCCAGACAGCTGTCAGCCACCTTTGACGGGCCGTCGCGGATCGGCAGTATAAGTTTCATTAGGTATGGAAACGGACGGAAAATCAGATTGCTGAGACTCCATGCAACGTTTCTCAAAATGCTTCTCCTGAGTCGGGAGTCACGGTGACACGTCCGAAGAGCTCGAGATAGGTCAAATCGGGTAGCAAAGGCAGAGCGCCTTTGAGACAGGCGCAAGCGGGAAGAACGAGACAGGGAGATCATGACGTCTTGGACCAACGGCCGCCAGCGCAGGCTGGATGGAGAAAACCACGGCTCTTCTCACGGTCTTATCACGAACCCCAGCAGGGAGATTAGGTATGACGCTGCGTCCAGGACTGCATGACGAAGCCAGCGGACCGCACTGGCAGACGCCATAACGCTGATCTAGCAAGCTCACATCTCGTACCATGGGGACGCCAACATTGCAAGGATATATAGAAGATTGGGTGCGCATCTGAACGTACCCTTTCGGGAGGGAGGACGACGGGGTCCAAGGCCGACCATTTTGTTGGAGGTTTGGCGGGGTTTGGCGGGGTAAATGTTTTGTTTGGAGCTGGTCGCAGAGGCAAATAATTTGCCTAGGCAGGTGAAGATTGAAGGAGGAAACAATTGGACGAAGAAACGGCTCAGGCAGGAAGGGGAAGAGTCGAGTTCCAGGGGTGGAAGGGGGAAAGGTTTTAAGGGATGTTGGGAGCAGTAGTAAGGAGTAAGGTGAGTCGAGGTGAAGACGACAAGTCACAGTGTCAAGTGGGAGGTCCGGGAGGTCAGGGCGACCAGGAAAGCTACTACTACTAAAAGGAATTGGTCTGGACGGGAACGGATGACACCAGGTACCTCCCCTCGCCGCCAGTAATGGCTGGCGGATATGGTACCTCGCATCTCGCCTCCCACCCTCTTACACTTCAAGTTCCCACGCTCCCACGCATCTAGTACAGTAGTCTAACCACGCCCTGCTTCCCGGGCGTTTCCAGGTCGGCAGCTCTGTTCTGGGGGCTTCCCCGGGGATACTTTGCAGCTCGAAGACGAGCATGGCCCAATTGCAGCGCCCCGTGTGCCCCAGGATGCCCGTTCTTGCCCATCATGGCGCCCCCGCGAGTCCGCGACGTGCATGGATGGACAGGTAACCTCGCGCCGCAATGTGCTGTTGTCGCCTCCCTCGTGAGCATCTCCGGCCTCCCAGCTACGTAATTCGTTTATCTGACCGCTTGCTCGTTGTACGGCACCAGTTGAGATTAAACAAGCAAAAAATGCAGTTGCCTGGCATGCAACCAACCCACATGGGCCCAAGGGTGATAAGCTCCTCGGCGAGATATGCCGACGGCGTGGCTTTTTTTTCTTTCCCCAACTGGTGGACACGTTCTAGTGCGTAAGTAGGCAAGTAGGTACCGTGGCTGTGGGTGAGGTCGTTGACGAAGCGTCAGGATGCAAAACACAGGAAATGAACTCTCACCAGCCGACCGGCCGACCTGGTGCTTTAGTATCATCTCACGATTGAAAAAGCAAGGGGAGGAACTCTCCGCACACCGACAGTCCAATTCCTCGTGTACGTACCACGACTGGGGTTGGCTGCCCAGCTTCCATGCAGTGACATGATGTCAGGTCCGACAAGCCACCTTGTGACCTCGCGATCCCTTGGGGTTCGTGGGGGTAGACAGCAAGTTAGGTGCGAGGTCCCTCAAGATCCGGGCCGTCTCAATGGCACTCGAAAGCTGTTGAGCTCCGAGTCGGCTCTTCTGTGGGCGGAGTCCGGGGCTACTATCTGCCGATCAGGCACGCACCCCTGTGCCCTCACCGGATCTCCCATTGGCTGGAAGCTACCTTGCAGCTCTGGCTGACGTGCGAATGGGCAACGTATGCTTTTCGGAGCTGTCTCAGGAGGACTGGACTTCGTTGTGAATCGAGGACTCGCGACGTCTTGCGACACGACTTCATCCTCCCACGATCCCCTCTTTTTTTTCTAACTCCGGGTCCGCTCAATCAATGAGCGCGTCTTGTTCCCATTCGTCAACATGAAGCCGTACTCGATTACAACGGCGCTCCTCGGCTTCCTGTCGACGGCCCTCGCCAGCGCCGCTGCCGAGACACAGTCCAAGGCCAATCTGCCTGCCGACTTCAAGCCTCCCCAGGTTTTCAAGAACGCCAACCTCGTCCACGTCATCTCGCTAGAGAAGAACTACGTCAAGGAGCAGATCAACGTCCTGGTCGAGAACATCGCGTCTGAGCCCCAGGATGAATATTACCTGCCCTTCACTGCCGACCAGGTGGTTCGTGTTGGAGGCTTCGAGGTTAAGGACCGCAAGGATGCAAACGCTGGGCCGTTTGCCGCCGAGCCTATTGAATACGACCCTCGGAAGTGAGTCTGATATGAAGCAGCGCGTCTCAGCAATACTGACCCCTCGTCCTTCCAGCAATGTCCAGTACTACCGCATCCGATTCCCCACCCCACTCAAGGCGGGCGCTCAACAGACTCTCGGCATCTCCTTCTACTATCTGAAGGCGTACGCTCCCCTGCCTGCATCTGTCCCCCAGGATGAGCTGCAATACCTTGTCTACGACTTTTCCATCTACGCCCCATCTGCCTACCCGACCCTGAAGCAGAAGACGGAGATTAAGTCCTCGTCGTCCGCCATCCCGAACTACACAAAGATCAAGGAGTTCCCCACCAAGCAAGGCGCCAAGTTGACGTACGGACCCTTCGAGGAGCAGCCCGCTGGAGCCGTCTCCCCGGCTCAGGTTCGATTCGAGTATGCGAAGCCCGTCACCCATGTCACCGTGCTAGACCGTGATATTGAAGTGAGCCATTGGGGCGGCAATGTTGCGTTTGAGGAGAGGTACAACCTCGTTCACCGTGGTGCCAACCTGTCTACCCCCTTCAACCGAGTCAAATGGGTTCAGGCGGCGTTTTACAACCCTCCTACCCACGCTCTGAGGGAGCTCCGAGTCCCTCTCCAAGTTGGGAGTGCCGACGCCTACTTTATCGATACTATCGGCAACGTATCGACGTCGAGATTCAGGAGCAACAAGCGAGAGGCCATGCTGGAGCTGAAGCCTCGCTACCCCTTGTTTGGCGGCTGGAAGTATCCTTTCACCATCGGATGGAACTCTGACGCGGCCAACTTCCTGCGCAAGACAGCCACCGGAGGTTATGTTCTTAAGGTCCCTTTCCTCGAGGGACCTAAGCAGGTGGAAGGTGTCGAGTACGCCAAGGTCAACGTCAATGTTCTCTTACCCGAGGGTGCCGAGTGAGTCTCAATCAAACCCGACCTTGTAGAAACATGTCTAACCATTATCTAGGAATGTCAAGTTCTACACCAACATCCCCGAGTCGGCCATTACGTCGACGTCAGTCGGTATTGCCAAGACCTACCTGGACACGGTTGGGCGCACTTCTGTCACCATCGAGGCCCGAAACCTTGTGGACGAGTTCCGGGATCGAGAGCTCATCATTTCGTACGATGCACCGCTCTCGAGCGCTCTGCGCAAGCCCATCGTCATTTTCGCTAGTATGATGGCGTTCTTCTTCACGACTTGGGCCATCGGAACGGTTCAGGTGGGATTTCAGCCGAGGAAGTAGGGACATTTCCTCTGCGTTTATTTGCGTCAGGAACCTAAACAGGCGGGAGCGTCTTGGGAATGTTGTAAAAATGTAACATAGAAGGGATTCTCTCTCGAATTGATTTGACACAGCAGCAAAATGATGAATGTCTTGGTCGATTGTCCCTGTTTTGAGCACACCTACCTGGTAATTCCATGGCAAATGCATGGCGGTTCCTTGGCAAAGAAGCACGATACGAGGCGGAGAAACGCCGGTCCCAAAATTGGCATCTTTTTTAAGCCTAGCCTCAGCCTCAGTCCCAAGTTACTTGCGATGACGGCACTGGGCGGGCTCCGCGCTGTTGGTGTGAGTGGGCAGCGAGGCACTCTGCGCCGTCTGCGTCCCGGCTCCAGGTACCCTCCCTGTTGTTCTTGGTGGACATGGTGACCAAAGAAACCAGGCAGTAGACCATGTGAAGCCCTCAGCCCCGTATAAGATGATGGATGTATCCCCCCCCAGAGTCGTCTGAATAGTTCCCTCCCTCTGTATCTCTTCGACCAGCCATCTATCGCATCTGCATCTGCGTCTACCTTCTCAGCGCGCTCCCCGCAAAGCCTTCTTTCTCATAGCCAGCCTGCGTCAAACATCCAATCCACTTCCCAACTTCCCTCCACATCAACAATCTCCAGCAAAAACCCACCCGCTAGCTCTCGCAACCATGTGCTTCCGAGCTGAGCCCAAGACCAAGTACTACTACCACGAGGAAATCGTCCCCGCAAGGCGTCACAGTCACAGCCATGGGCATCACCATCACCACCACCACTCCCCGCACGCCAGCTACACCAGCGTCACCCGGCGATCCTACAACAGCACGAGCCCGCGGGCGAGCTACCCTCGCGTCTACGAGAACCGGCACTATGCTTAGACAGCGACGCCGGTAATGCGCCGTCTGTGCAGCCAACTGCGATAAAGGATCTGGGTCGGATAAGGCGGTATTAGCGAGCTTTCGGTTTGGGTGGATATTTTTACTACTGGTCAGACGGGATTTGGGATGGCTCTTTTAGGTGTATTCTTTTTTTCAAATCCAGATAGCATGGAGAAGGCCATGTTCATGCCTTCTTAGCAGGGCGTTGGTCAAATGGGCAGCAAGGCGGTGCTGTCCCGCAATAGATTCAAGACGACGCACACGACAACGATATAAAGAAACTACCACGTTTTGGTCCCTCTCCCCCCCCCCCCCAGCCTTTCTCTCCGCCGTGATAGTCGGGCCACACACACGGCACAACCCGCCATTTCGTCATCCCACTGCCATGGCATGTTCGTTGGTTGGTGTTCGAGTCCAAGAAAAAAAAGCCTGTAGCCACATCCAGCAGCGGGGACGCGCGGGGGTCCCGCGCCAGCAGAGCTAATGACATCACTGCGCATTCCGTCACCATCATTGCCGGGCCTCCGAGCCCGGGAGCGCGGCGGACGATGTGTGATGCTGGGGGACCAAGCAGGGAAGATTAGATCGTGCACGTCAGTTCAGGTTGACGTCTCTGCCCTTGGCCACGTTTATTAAAGACGGTCTACCCCTGTGGATGAACCTAGAAGACCCTCGTGTTTCCATTAATATCTTGGTTGCAACATCGTTACTGAACAACCCCGACAACATTCCCTGAAGTCAAAGCCCCATCGACCCATAACCCTGCAGATCGCTTCACCGAGTGTAAGTAGGTACTCTCTTGGCACAGTTGCAATTCCAGCTTGTCGCATCCTTCCTTCAGCTTGGGAGAACGTCAATGTCGGCTACGGTCCCACTTGCAGCATCAACACTGACTTAGAAGAAAGAACCCTCCACCTACCAGCTCCGTCCCATTTAGGTGCGCCGAAACACTCACAACGCCAACATGTAAGTCCAACCTCGCATCACCTACGTAACTTTTCACCGGCTCTTCTGCCAGGCCACCTTCTACTCCCTTTGAACCCCGACCTCCCAAGTCGCTATGTCCCGTTCCAGCTTCGACAGCTCCGTCCAGCAACACGTCTCCCTATACCGTTCAGACAGCGGGCTTACCAGGTCTACTTACAGGAACCGCGCACTCTCCATTCGATCCAATAAAACCAACAAGGCCTCCGGGTCTGGTACCTCTGGCGGCAAACGAGGCTTCTCGTTTAGCTCTCTCCGAGGCACCGTTCAGCCCGAGTTATCAAAGAAGCTATTCAAGCTCATCAAATCAGAGAACAACCTCATTGGGGCTCATGAGACCGCCGGACGCGAGCGTGTTGCCATTGCCACCCAGCTGTCAGAGTGGGGTGAGCAGACCGGCGACGATGGCATCAGCGACGTCTCCGACAAGGTGGGCGTCGTTCTCAGCGAGATGGGCGAGCAGGAAGATACCTACGCGCATGCCTTGGACGACTCCCGTGCGATTCTGAAGACTATCCGAAACACCGAGAAGAGTGTGCAGCCGAGTAGGGACGGAAAAAGCAAAATCGCGGACGAGATTCAGCGCCTCAAGATGAAGGAGCCGGAGAGCGCGAAGCTGGTGGTGCTAGAGCAGGAGCTTGTGCGTGCCGAAGCTGAGAACTTGGTCGCAGAGGCCCAGCTCTCCAACATCGTACGTACTCGGTATCCCTGTATTTTGCATTTCATTGCTAACGAACCTCCAGACCCGCCAGAAGCTCAAGGAGGCCTACGCAGCCGAGTTCACTGCCACCATCGAGCGAGCCGAGAAACAAATCATCCTCGCCAAGCACGGCCGTCGACTGCTGGATCTCCTGGATGACACTCCTGTTGTCCCAGGTGACTCGCGGCCAGCATACGAACACTCAGCCCAGGCTCGCCAGATTCTTAACGACTGCGAGGATGACCTCAAGGACTGGCAGCCCGAGCCAGATTCATTCAAGACGCCAGAGCAAAGTCGATCGCCGAGCCTAAAGGGCAAGGAAAAGGAAAGTCCTGTGCTTGACGAGGTGCCGGAGCGAACTGAAGAGAAGAGTGAGACTGTGGTTTGAGGAATGTGGGTAAATATGGTTTTGGGACCAGGTTTCTTTGTTACAAGCTGCTGGAATGGAGTTTGTTGTTTGTTTTTAATCCTGGTTGTCTAGTCGTGTTGGGGCTTTTCTCTGATGGGTTTCGGGCGTCGGTGTGCAATATCCTACTCAGTTGTCGTATTGATGATTACATTGCGTCTTTAAGCCAAGGCTGGTATCATCTCCAGGGCTATTGAGTGCCGCGGTTCTGTTTCGGTAGTAGTGAGCTCTTGAGCACGCACGAGTGATATCAAGTGCCGGACCATCGGAGCGGGGCATCACGCTGGTTGCCGTCGCCCAGGCCTGATTCGGCTCCCTCAAGGATTTTAGGGATCTCGAATCCAATCGATATGAGGTGATCATCTAACGTGGGTCTTAATGCCTTCCCGAGGGCCATTTATCGGTCAGTGGAGCATGAGATGGACAGCTCACAGGTGAACGGGATTTCAGGCTCTGCGCGGAATGTTTTGGATGCAAGGCCAGTCAAGAGCCGTTAGGGCCAGACCTAAAGGGTAACACAGAATCAGCGTCGCAGTGCACAGCTTGTGGGAGAGGTAGCAAACTAAGGACACTGCAACTTTCTATAAGTAGTGATAGTATCATGAAAGCACAGGTTACTTGATTCGGGCTGTCGGGGGGTGTGTTGTGACGGGATGGAGGCGTCAAGACGACTACCCTGTATTCCCCAGTAGAGTTAGTGGGAGCTCCGTAGAACAGTCACATCCTCAGGCACTCACTGCTCCATGTGCCCGCCGTAGCGAATACCGGCGAAAAAGACCTCGGTCGACACGACATCCTAAGCCGACGACCGCGGAGAACTCTCGCCGGGCCAGTGCGTGCGCGTGTAACACTGCTGTGTATTTCTATGTTATCATTCCCTTGAGCCAACGCATTTCTCCCCTTCTCTCCGGGATCTCCACTCCCCCCGAATCGCTGCTGTTGATGCTCGCTCGCTTGCCGCTGAAGTCGATCCCGGCCGCCTGTCGCCCCCTACGAAGCCCCCTACGAGCGCTGCCGCAGCCGCTGTCGCAGCTCTCGCCGTCGCTGTCGCCATCGCCCTCAGCTCCAGGGCGCGGGCGGGCCAATCACACGGCGGCCATGGCGACACGCACCACTGGAGCCAGGCCCAGCCTGACCCAGCATAATACCCCGCCCCCTCCATCCTCCTCCCACTCTCTCGCCGCCTCTTCGACGTCGACCTCCGTCTCCAACAAAATTTCTTCTCGACGAACTGCCCAAATCGCTCGTCACCTCTCGTCGAGCTCCAATCCGCCCAACATGGCTTCCCCCTACACCGTCCGCAAGGTTGCGGCTCCCAACACCTTCGAGCACCGCGTCTACATCGAGAAGGATGGCCTCCCCGTCTCGCCCTTCCACGACATTCCCCTGTACGCCAACCAGGAGCAGAACATCCTGAACATGGTTGTTGAGATTCCTCGATGGACCAATGCCAAGCTCGAGGTATGCTTCTTTCCCTGTATATCTGTCGTCCTCTTCGCTTTTGGGTTCCTGTGATGTTTGCTGCCGCTGTTGTCTTATGGACAAAACTCGCCCTTCCCCTCCCCCTTCGTTGGGGTTGGGTATTCCCCCTCTCCACGTCAACCCCTCATGAACCGTGGACACTCAGCTGACCACCATACGACCAGATCTCAAAGGAGGAGCTCCTGAACCCCATCAAGCAGGACATCAAGAAGGGCAAGCTTCGCTACGTCCGCAACTGCTTCCCCCACAAGGGCTATCTGTGGAACTACGGTGCCTTCCCCCAGGTATGGCGATCCCCGTCTCACCCCTCTCTCTCGCCCCCCTCATTCTGCCTCAAAAGCATGTAATCCCGTCAGACCGCTAACTCTGCTCTTTGCAGACCTGGGAGGACCCCAACGCCATCCACCCCGAGACCAAGGCCAAGGGCGACAACGACCCTCTCGATGTCTGCGAGATCGGCGAGCTCGTCGGTTACACAGGTCAGGTCAAGCAGGTCAAGGTCCTCGGTGTCATGGCTCTTCTCGACGAGGAGGAGACTGACTGGAAGGTCATTGTCATCGACATCAACGACCCCCTGGCTTCCAAGCTCAACGACGTCGAGGACGTCGAGCGACACCTCCCTGGTCTTCTCCGAGCCACCAATGAGTGGTTCCGTATCTACAAGATCCCCGACGGCAAGCCCGAGAACCAGTTCGCCTTCACCGGCGAGTGCAAGAACAAGGAGTTAGTTTTCTATGTTACTCTTTTGACATCAGAAGCTGACCAGCCATCAATAGCTACGCCCTGGACGTTGTCCGTGAGTGCGCCGAGGCTTGGGACCGTCTCATCACCGGAAAGACCCCCGCTGGTGGTGTCTCCACGTAAGCATCTCCTCATGACTTTATACCGCGCCTGTACTAACATTCTACAGCGCCAACACCACGGTCCAGCAGTCCCCTGCTCGCATCGACCCCAGCCAGCTGCCTCCTCTCCCCCCTCATGAGGAGCTTCCCGCTGGAAAGATCGATGCCTCCATTGACAAGTGGTTCTTCATTAGCGGTGCTTCCGCCTAAGCGCGCACAAGCTCGTAAATCTGAAAATGCAAGGAGATCATGTAGTCAGATAGTGTGTAAAGATTTGCACGAAATGGGCACAGAAGACTCCGGCATAATACCAAAAAAGTCGATCAACTGCCGTCATGTTGTACAGAGACTGTGTATTATCCCACTGGCCCATTCGGCCCCCTGATGTAGCCCTCGCTTCCTCAAAACGCCGTCGATGCAAAGTATAGATACAATGTAGAGTGTTTAATCGGTAAGATCGGCCGTCTTCTGTAGTTGACGGGAGTGACGGTCAAGCTCTTCCACCAGACCCTTGATGTTTGTCTTCTCGCAGTTGAAGTTCAGCTCCTTGCCATCCTCTGCACTTTATTAGCAGCTGTCACCACCAGCGAGTCCGGCACACCGCAACGTACTGAACTTGACCCGCAGTGAGCTGGGTTCCGTGGAATGTCGGGGGAGCAGCGTTGTGGTGATAGCCATGCCGCCGGCGCGGGCGTTCGGAGGGAGGAAGGTCAGGAAGAGGCGGGCGGGCTTGGCGCAAGTCGAGAAGGGGTTGAACTTGGCCGTGACCTCGGTCATGAATTTGGTGATCATTTTGACGGCGGGAGCGCAGCGCGCGAGGACTCAATGGCGGCCGTGGGAACGTGTATTTATATCGTCCTATGTCGCTCGCGGGGCCGCTGTTCGTGATGCTAAAATTTCGGGACAGCGGCGTGGCCTCGGTAGATGCATACCCAAATACCGGGGCTGATTCGACAACTGCAACGTCATGACGCCCAGGGACCACGTTTCGACAATTAGACACAAATGCCCTTTGCAGAATAATCTGCCCGAGGAAACATCTTGCTGGAAGATATCCCCATTTCGATTTTCATACCTAGTCTACGAAGCCGACTCCCGACCCAAAATGTCCTTCGAGGGGCTGCAAGAGCGCCTGACAGCTCTGCAGGAGACGACCACCCAGCTCAAGGAGCTCATCGACCGACTTGCGGGCCTCAAGTTCGAACCCGGCTCCGTGCCCCTTACTACCGATGAGGAGAACAGCGTGAGCGGCGAGCTTGGCGCGGAGATCACGCATGCCTTGAGGGATGCAGAGGAGGACCAGGAGCTCCTACAAGAAGAGGTGGAATACTTCCGCGGGGCCGAACATGACAAGGCGAGGTTGAGGGAGGGTGCGACGAAGCTTGGAAAGGAACTGGCGAGGTACGGTTGACGCCGAATAGATGGGATTCTATCGACTGACAAACGTTACAGCTGTCGTTTCTCCTTCCGAAAAGCCCGACTGTCCGCGAAGAATAGCCTGGTGCAAGCCCAAAGGCTGGAACGAGAACTGCTCGTCCGGTCTTACTCGCAGCCGTCGTCGCGGACCAGCTCCCCAATGCCCGGCGAAGAGAGACCACCAGTAATTACTCGTCACCGGCACCAGTTGGCCGAGCAGTCGAGCCTCACCGAGGACGACCAGCAGATCGTCGGGGCCAGCAGCAACGTGACCAGCGCGCTTCGGCGGACGCACGACCTCATCGCCGCGGAGCTGGACCGCAGCGAGTACGCACACCAGACGCTGACGGAGTCGTCGGCCGCGCTCAAGCAGCTCAACGAGTCGTACGGCGACCTGGACACCATGCTGGCCAGCTCCAAGGACCTGCTCGGCACTCTGTTGCGGTCGCAGAAGAGCGACACGTGGTACCTCCAGACCGCCATGTACATGCTGATGGTCACGGGTGCGTGGCTGGTCTTTCGGAGGATTCTCTACGGGCCGCTGTGGTGGCTTGTGTGGCTCCCTGTGCGGCTGCTGTTTGGCACAGGCGTCAAGGTGGGCGGCGCAGTGATGCAGGGTGGTTCTGCCCTAGGGGGCTCTGGTAAAGAGAAGGTGGGACAAGACAACAACCAGATCTCCGTGGACGGTCTACCGAGCAAGGATTTGCCTACGGTCAAAGTAGGAGATGAGACTATGGACGGTAACTCTGAGTCGGTGTTGGAGGACGTAGACAAGATTATAGAGGCCGTGAACGAGGCCGAGAAAGTCGGGAACATCCCGCAAGAGAGGGAGGGCGAGGTGAATGGGGCCCGGAACACCAAGAAGAGAATGTGGGAAGAGCCGAAGGTGGTGGTAGAGAATGGGCGACCGAGGGACGAACTTTGAAGGAGTCAAACCAAAAGGATTCAACTATTGCGGCCAACTCCAAAACTTGTTCGTCATCGTTGAGCTTGATGGCCGCCATAAACTCCGTAATATTGAACTATTGCCTACCCACCCATCTACGAGAAGCAGAAAAACCGACACGAACGCCTTGTTGAAAGAGGCGCCTAAATCTTTTCCGGGGCAGTTGAGAACCGCGCTCATGTCTAGCGACTAGTTTCGTTGGGGAGCGATCTGGGGTATCTCGGTGATCCATGGGAGACCGAGCTTCTTCATCTCAACGGCCAATTGGAAGAGATAGTCCAGGCTGTGTCAGATGTTAGTTGAAGTGACCTAGGAACTGGATATTCGACTGCATTGGGCATCGTACCTCTCGCATTGGATCTTGGCCTTGTGGACGTTGTCGCCCCAGACGTAGACGCCGTGTCTCCGGACCAAGACGGCGTAGGCATCGGGATACTTCTCCATGGCCTCCTCCAGATACTCAGTGAGGTCTTCCTCGTGGGGAGTATTCTCGATGACCGGGATGCGAAGGGTATCGTGGTATCCCAGGTTGCCGGTCTGCGTCATGCCGCGGCCGAAGCCCTTGATCTGCTCGAGGTTGTTGATCTCAAAGACCTTGTCCTTGCCGGGGCCCTGCGCCTCGAGCAGGAGGGTGACGAGGACAGCCCATTGGGAGTGGGTATGGATGCAGCAGCCGGCGTTGCGGCGGGTGAAGGCGGCGAGGAACAGCGGAGTGCACTGGGAGGGCTTGTAGGAGGGAGGAGAGCGCAGGTAGGTGCGCTGGCTCTGCTTCTGACGGACGGCCGTGAGGTCCTGGGCGGAGAGAGACATGACGTAGATGTCGGTGTTCTTCATGAGTTCCTTCTGGACGCCTGAGGGGGCGAGGTAGACGAGGTCACTGGGGAGTAATGTGTGAGTACGGTCATTGTAGCTTGTGAATTAAGTCACAACAGAACGAGAATCCAGGGCCTCTGCTGCCAATTCTGGACTGGACCGCTGAAATAAAAGATTGAGGATACAGATGCTTGCAGAAGTCATGATGGTGAGAGCCATGGTGAATCAACTGACACCACTCCCATCTAGGCCTGGAGTAGTTGCAGCAACATATTGAAGCAGAGTTGCGTTCACCGCAACTGGTAAATTGAAAAACGATAGGAGTCGTGACTGTAAACATGAAACGGGGAATCAATCACTTGATGATTGTATAAATGGGTGCCGGCTCATGGTTGAACATGTCCGTCACATGTAAGAGGGATGGGCAGGGGTGAGACCAGCAACGTAGGGTAATTGCACCAACCAAGAGAGACGAGAAAAAAAAAGAAGACGTACTCATCTCGGATGGAGCAACCGCCTCCAGTTCCGGTAACCCATCCCAAGGTCCAGAACTTGGCGCACAGCGAGGGAATAAGGTTGGCTGGGTGGTTAGGGTCATCGGAGGTGATGAGGGCATCGCCGGCGGCCGGCGGTGCGTCATTGTCGCTGAAGAAGGAAGGCATTGTGAGCCGAGTCGAAGACCTTCCGGGGGAGGGGCAGCCTTCCGGAGGGCGGTGCGGTCGGGCGCCGGTGGGGAAATTGGTCCGTTTCTGGGTTTTCGAGATTTGAATCGGGCGAGCCGAGGGCGGAGACCCGGCGGTGGTAGCGGCGGCGGCGGCGTCGGCACGGATCGGTCCCCGGGTGCTCAAGTCAGGTCAGTTCAGACGGACGTGCGATGGCTCGTTTGGTCGGCTGGAGTCTGATGTCTGGCGGTGGGAAATGGGCAGTTTGTCAGTCGCGAACGCCATTTGCCAGTTCTTGCTAGTTGCGGCTGGGCGGTGGTGGCCGTTCCTTCCAGCGGCGAATAAGACCACGGGCCCACTGCTCCTCTCACAGCCAATTAGATACGGCCAACACGCTTGAAAGCAAGAGCGGAACTGTGAGGTCATGTCGGCCCAGCAAGGCTAACCTTATTCATCAACCTGGGCCTTCCAGCGCAGGACATTAATTGCGGTACCTGAGCGGCATCCCAGGCACAAGCCGGAAGCGCTAAGTGGAACCCTCCCCAGGGCTCTCTCAGGCCTTCTAAGGCTTCCATCTATTCCCGTATCCCAGGCCCCGTGGCTCCGTCCCTTGTTCATAACGGCAAAGAGACCCGACAGTGGATAATGCCCGGGAAATCCAACAGGGTTTCTTGCTCTCACCTTGCTGCAATTATTTCTTCCCCCGGTAGGTGGCGAGCAGTGAATGGAGGGAACAACAAGCAGATTGCAAATTCAGTGACTTGGCAGAGGCATGGGGGAGTCTGGGACGGAGAAGCCGAGAAGCCGTCCTGGTGATCCCTCGAGTGGCCCCCTCATACCTTAGGATTCAGGTACAGTGCTCTCTGCTGTACACTGCAAGGCACAAAGGCAGACAACATACGAGGAAGGTACGAAGCATGTAGCCTTGCAACCTCGCCAGGCACTCAGTCATTTCGGCGCATGAACCGGACCCTCTCCGTCTCTCGTCCAGCTCATCTTACAGCGCCTCGTTACGAAGTAATCACCCAAAGCCAAGGCGCTTCAGCGCCCCCGCCGGGGCTGCTCTGTTCTTCCTCATGATCTCATATGCCCAGGCCAGCTGAAAATAGCCCCTGGGAGCTTGGTCGAGCAAGGGCGCTTCTCGCCTGAATCCATCGTCCTCGTCCGTCCTCGTCCGTCCTCGTCCGTCCCCGTTTCCTGAGAGTTTTCGGTCTCGGTCGTCTGAACTACGTTCAGCTCAGAGCACCGCGTGAGGGGCCACCGGCCTCAGGATCCCAGTCTAGTGACGCCTGACAAGGGGCACAAGGTTGGCGAGCGCCGGGGGCCCATCGGAGGCTACTGGCCGCTGCACTGGGGCCGGGCTCGTATTCATGCAAGCACAACGACAGCCGGATGGACGAATGGTCTGCTAAACCTGCGGCCGGGTTACAGGTCACAACCGTCACAACAAGCAGACGCATTTTCGCCCATCCACACAGCGTCGGACACGCGCCGCCCAGACGCGCCACCTGCGGCCGACGCGACTCTGTCTCTGGTGGCGGGCAAACTTTTCTGCTTGGGCCATTTGGTTTGGGTTGGTTTGATTCATGTCCGGTTGGTTTGTTGGCGGTTGATCCGAGCAACCATGATACGTCTGGACTCTCGCCCATGCCAAGTTGACCACACTGCCGCTTTCCGGCTCTTGTGCGAGGCCGAGGCATGATCCGACTCTCACAGAAACCCTCCTCGATTATCCTCTCCCTTTTCAGCTTCCGCGGGAATGGTGCAGATCCCCCGCTTCTTGAGTTGACGCTGCTCGAAGGTACCAGTGTTTACAGACGGCCTGTTTGGGCTGCGCACGGAGGTCCTAGACGGATACCTACATTTTACGAAGTACGGAGTACACGGAGCGAGATTCCAGCTACTCTCCACCAGTCCCCCCTGGAGGTGATTAATGTCTGGACCCGCGGCCACCCCCTGAAACCGTGCTTGCTCTGTTAACCAATCGACAGCAAGGGATCCCACGCTAGAGGCGGTAGGTAGGCGCTGGCCTACCACCAGGAACGTCATGTTGACACAAACAGAGCCCGGTGGACTGGCTTGTGCAAAGTTATGAGACTCGCCGAACATGTACAGTGCTATTTATGCTGGATTTAGCCCTCGGGGAGGGTGGCACCGTGTATGGCGGCGTGTTGAGCAAGCAACACGAGCCTTGGGAGGCGAAGTTGAGTTGATGGAGGGGATGGGATGGATGGATGGATGGATGGGCGGAGCTTTCACAACACCAGCTCCACGGCGTGGGTCCGAATACTCCCCCCAGAGCAACCTCATGATGCTCGGATTCGACACGAAAAGCCACCCGACCGCCGTTTGCAAAGCCATGAACTCTGGACGAGCACAGGCTGTGCTGACAGGAGGAAGAAGAAACCACCAAAAAGATTTGCACGATCTGCGTCAAGCCGACATTGCAGGGCGCCGGGTCATCCAGGCGGTCCCCGGTTGGACACTGGAGCCAGGAACAGCGGCAGGGGACGGCAAATTAGCTTGCTGGATCAATGGCTTGCAAATTTAAAATTGAGGCCTGGCGGGCTTGCGGGCTTCCCCAGACACACCCATTACGGCCGATCGGCCATGTCGCGCCCACTGTGGCACCGCACCCCTACCAGGTGGCTCCTCGCATGGACGAGGAGGAGAAAGCCAGCGCTTGGCACTGACTGGACTGGACTGTTGGCATGCTTTGCCCCGTTACTGTTGGCTCGGCCGGTCTGTTGACTTTGGCACCTCCTCCCCAGTGACTTTGCCTTTAAAGGCCGGCTGCGGCCCCATATCTCAACGAGCGCTCTTCCTCCTCAACCTTGCCTGTCCAGTCCCCCTTCACTCGTTAGAAGCTCGACACTCTTACACTCGCTTTTTTACACCACTAATACCTTAATATTCACCACCCTTCAACCGTCAACATGCGTTTCACCGTCGCCCTCGTTGCTGGCTTCGCCGCCATGGCCTCCGCTGCCACCACCACCGCCGCCGTGGACTCTGCCACCGCTTCCTACGTCGCCTGCCTGGACGCCTGTGATGCTGGTGATGTCAAGTGCCAGTCTTACTGCATTGCTGTAAGTGGCTTCCCAAGGATCGAGTTTGAATTAGGCCTGGACTAACATGCCACAAAAGGTCCCCTCCCCCGACGAGTCCCAGGTCAACGCCACCAACAACTGTGTCGCCGGCTGCGAGCAGGGCAATGGCTCTCAGAAGCAGACCGACGCCTACGCCAAGTGTGTCCAGGACTGCATCTCGGACAACTACTACAAGACGTCGAGCGGCACTCCTCGCCAGACTGACAGCTCCGGCTCCTCCAACAACTCGGATGATGACTCCAGCTCCAAGGCCGAGGCCACCGGCACCGAGTCCGCCGACAGCTCTGACAACACCGCCAGCGCCTCTGCGTCTGCCTCCGACTCCGACTCCACCGATGCCTCTGAAACCGAGTCCGGCTCTGACGCCTCCGGCACTGCCACTGATGCTGCCGCCAGCGCTACCAGCTCTGACAGCGCTGCCGCCGGCCTCGCTCTTGGCTCTGCCACTCTCATCGGCCTCTTCGCCGCTGTCCTCGCTCTCTAAATTGGCCCCTTTCGGGAACCACGTTCGGATAGGATTTAATGGGCATTGAAGCGCGGTAATGATGGAGTTGTGACGATGCGTCGGCTTAGCATCACCAGAGGAAGACCCCTTGGCTGGGTCGTCTTTTTTTTCATGGACAAATTGGGACACGTCTTGCGTTCATATTGCTCGATCGGGCACAAATAAAATACCTTTTGGCTATGCCTTTTCTCCATTTGCCTTCAATTGATGTCTCCTTTGATTGTGACCTATTTTATTACAGTGCCGCTTTGGACCTGATCAACCTTGGTTCATCGCACGAACGAGGCCGGCAACTTGGGGTGCAAGTCATATTTTTAATAGTCTCGGGCTAATGCCTAGCTCAAGGCATCTACTTCGTATACTATGTGTTTGCGCCGTTGGCAGAAGTTATTCGTGTCCGTACCAACTGAACTAGTGGGCTCTTGGTGGGAATCTCGTGTAAGTGCTGTCAGCTTGACACGCTAGGAGCATTATTCAACGTTGCTAGTGCAAACGACCAAGCGAAAAAAAAAACAGCGTTGGGCTACGTTTGGGAAACGCGCTTACTTTTACAACCGACGTAATGGCCGTGCCCCATGATTCTTATTAAGGTTTGTCCTTGAGCTGGTAGGCACGCACAGTGCTGTCCGTTTACTCGCGACTGTGCGATGGAGCTATGGACGTGTTGGATTCGTGCTTTCACGAACACATTTCTAAAGCCACAACATCTCCAGCCACGGCCCACGAGGTCCGTATATTTCTAAAGTAATCGCGGATGCGCTGCTGCCCCCGCCGGTTCAGCGGCGCTGCCCAGACGGGTAAGGTGCGCTCGCCGCCCGCCACCTGTGCCATGTCACGTGACTCGTTCCTATATAAGCGTTCTCCCTGTTGCCCAGCGTCCCTCTACCCTCATGAACTTGTACTCTCGACTTCTGCCCCTTCCATCGCTCCTCATTTCCTCCTCAGCCTGCGTTTGATTTCCATGAGCTGGCCGCGTCATCCGCTCGGTCGCATGGGACTGCCATCATCGCATCATCGCTCCTGGGCAACTTGGCTACGGCGTTGGTCGCATTCCCCCTTTCCCACCGATTCAGGATGACTGGTTGCATTGTATGAATGCTTTCTAAGAACATCTTCCTTCCTCTAGAGGAATTTCACACCCGTATGAACCTTCCCTCCTCGCTCTTAGCCTTTCGCTATATACTAATTAATGCCTAAAGCTATTATTAAAGCTATTTTCCTAAGATGGATAGTCTAATAGGATAGTAGCCTCTCGTTATCGCGCTTATTCCTAGGTAGTAAGTACTTAACTAGGTTATTAATCCTTATAAGGCTTTGTATAGGGAGTTAGCTAGTTATGAAAATACTATAAAGGCTAATTATATTTATACTTAAAATAAACTAAGAGTAATGCACTTTTAGTATATACTTAATAGGGTAGTAATAGCTAGCTTTAGTATGTTAAAATATAGCTTTCTTTTTTTCTTTTCTTTTAAAATAGAATAATAATTAAGTTTAACTTATAATAAGTAGTAGGAATATATTATATAAATAGGTATAATTTACTAATATAGGAATAATAAACTAATATTATTTTAAAGATATCTTTTCTACAGTTACTAGCTTTTATTACTATTAAAGCTATAAGTATAAAAGATTATAAAACTTCTAAATATACTTATTAAAGCTTATATTTAAGCTTAAAAATTCTATTTTAAATTATATAATAATATACTAAAATATAGTATTAATAATACTTTTCATACTATATTAATTATTATTAACTAATTAGGATTCTATTTCTTTATACTTTATTATTATTATATTTATATACTATAAACCTAAGAGGTAGATAGTGCTTTTACTTTATATAAATATAGGAAAAACTAGATTAGGCGAAAACCTATATCCTTTCTATAGTAGGCCTAAGTTAGGCTCCTTATACTATTATTATATATAAGTAAATAGTCCTTTATATTAAGACTAGAATTATCCTAATTCTTAGTAGGTTAAGGGAAAATAATAAAGGAAAGGGAAGAGAGAGGAGAGATTACCTAGGGAGGGCTTATATTAATTGTATATTAGTAGTGCGCTAGTAACTAATATATAGGGTTATTATATAGTTATAATTAGAAGCCTAGATTTTAAGTAAGTAGATTTAATTATTAGTAGGTTAGCTATTTAGCACTTAGCTATTAATAGCTAGTAGCTAAAAGTCTAGGTTTTAAGTAGGTATTATCTAGTACTTAGCTATTAATAATTAGTAGTTAGTATAGGCTTAGCGCTCTATAGCTATTAATAGCTATTAGTAATTACCTTAAATTCTAGTATTTAGTCTCTTTACTTAGCTTATAATACTTTTCTTTCTTTTTTCCTTTCTTAATAACTTCTATAAGTATTTCTATCTTTAGATCCTTACTATACCTATAATAGCTTTAGGTCTTAGTTACTATACTAACTTTCTTCCTTCTTCTAGGATTATTAATATATTTATCTACTCTTTATATAATCTAGCATTACTAGTATTATAGCTTTACTATAATTATATTATTATAATAGCTAATATCTCCTTATAGCTAAAAAAAATAATAATAATAATAATAATAATAAAAATAATAAAAATAGTATAGTTCCTTAGTAAAAAAAATATAGTATTTATTACTAACCTATTTATATAAATACTAATAATAATAATACTAGCTAAGCTAGTAAGTTCCCTAATATATTCCTATTATATTCTTAAGCTAACCTTAAATAAGTAAAGAAAAAGGCTAGAGTAGAGGGTAAGACTACTTTAAGGGATAAGTTCCTTACTATTATAGGAGTAGTATAGAAGGTTCCCTATTCTATATATATTATATAAATAGGTAAAGATAGTATAGTAGGTCTTTACTAAGACTAGGTAAATATATTAGTAAGCAGCTATATAGCTTATATATATATATATATAAGACCTATATACCCTTACTATTCACTACTATTACTAATGCTTAAGCCTTAATAAAGGCTTTTCTATATAGTAGTATAAGAGGTAATATAAGTATAACCTAGTCTTACTATATATATATAGTGCTAACTATAGTATAGAGGGAGAAGCTTAAAAGGCTTATAGATATAATTCTCTAAGTAAAGAGTTAAGTGCCTAAGTGTATATATATTATACCTATAATAGTAACTATAGGCCCTATATTTAATTAGTTTAATAAGCTAGTTAGTAGGATTAACTATATTATAATAGTGCTTAAGTACTTTATAAATAGTATAGTCCTAGCTTAGGACCTATTAGGGTATATCCTTAAGCTCTTTAGGTTTCCTATTCTTAAG